>CAUYPK010061154.1:0-53725 GCA_963574355.1 Loris lydekkerianus
ATGAAGGCTATAACCCAACTATACCACAAGACTATGGGGAAAGGACCAAGGAAGGGGAAGGGAGGGGGGAGGTTTAGGTGGAGGGAGGGTGATGGGTCGGGCCACATCTATGGTGCATATTTTTATCTATAATAAAAAAAACAAAAAAAGCAAAAGCAAAAAAAAAAAAAAAGAACATATCAAAAAAAGAAAAATTCTTAACTTTTATTTCTTAACCTTTGCACTGACTAGGACCTCCAGTAAAATGTTAGAGGCAGTGTTACTTTATTCCTGATTTAAAAAGAATGCTTCTAACATTTTATCTTTAAAAATAAAGTTTGCTTGAAGTTTTTGGTTGTATGCTTTAGTAGTTTGGTAAGCCCTCTTCTATTCCTAGTCTGGTAAGAGATTTATTTTTTAATCATGAATAGGTGTTGAATTTTATCTAATGCATTTTCTTTGTCTATTGAGATGATCATTTGGTTTTCTTCCTTTAATCTGTGAGTGTGATAAATGACAAAAATTGATTTATAATGTTAAACCATCCTTGCATTCCAGGGATAAATCCAACTTGGTTATGTTATATTAAAATTTTTAAATTAATTTTACAACACAGCTATTTTTAAGAGGATTTTAAAAATGTATATTCTAAAGTAGCCATAAGATTTTTCTTTCTTACACTGTCCTTTCTTATTTTGTTACAAGGCTATACCAATTTTATAAATTCATTTCGGAAGTATTACCTTATTTTCTAATTTCCAGAAGATTATATATAAAATTATTATAATCTATTCCTAGAAAGTCCCCTAAAAAATTGGCAAGGCCTGCTGTGTTTTTCCCCATGGGGAAATCACTAATTTAAATCACTAATTATGTTTAATAGTTATAGGAAAGTTAAGTCTTTCTGTTTATTGTTAGAAAATATTGGAAAGCTAAGTATGTCTACAAATTTGTCCATTTCATCTAAGTTTTCCAGTTTATGAATGTAAATATGTTCATCATACTCCCTAATTATCTTTCCTAACATTTCCTAACATGTGCCTTCTATTTTATTGACTATTATTTCTAAAATCCTATTAATTTTGTTAGTCTCCATGAAAAATCAACTGTCCATGTTGGTCCTCTGCATTGAAGCTTTGTTTCCTGCTCCATTCAGTTTTGCTCTTATATTTCCTTCCACTTTCTTTGGGTTTATTTAGTCATTTTTTTAAAACCTTATTCACTTTTAAAATGAATGAGCAAAATTTTTAATGAGCAAAATTTATGTTTTGCTCATTAACTTTTGGCCTTTCATCTGTTCTAATATAAATATTAAAGTTCATAATTTTTTCTTATAATATCTCATTTATTGCATCTCTTAAGTTTTGATATATTTTATTATTATTCAGTCTTAAGTATTTTTAAAAATTGTTATTATATTTTCTCTGACCAATGCATTACTTAGTTATATTTTTTAAAGTATGAAAGATTTTGGTGGAGGTTTTTAATCTCAAATTAATCTCTAACCTGATTGTTTTGTGGTCAGAGCATGCAGTACCTATAGGCTGATTTTTGAAATCTGGGGAAACTTGCCTTATAGTTTAGTATCTGGAAAGTGTTTGTAAACATTCCAAGCATGCTTGAAAAAAAAATGTTTATTTTGGTGGCTATTCCTGATAATTAGGTACAGGGACTTTTGCTTATCTGTCAGATTGAGGTTGTAGATTATACTGTTCAAGTTTCCTGTGTCTTTACTAATGTTTGTCTGCTTCATCTATCAATATTTGAGGGCGGTGTCTCCCACTGGCAGCTTTCCCCTGCCTGTGGCCTGTGGAGGGGGTGGGACGGGGCTGACCTCACTGTTCTTCCTGCAGTCCTGTCAGTGATGTTGGTGACCACATGGCCCCTCCTTTTCATTGTACCTGTGGTTTCTGAGTTTAGAATTTTTTTCATCTCTGTATAGTCTGCTTTGGTCGTTTCTTCTGCTGTGGTTTCTTGCCAGCATAAACTTTTCAATATCCAGAAATTCCTCAGAATTTTTAATTGCCGTTCATATTCTTTCTTATTTTATACTTGCAACATTTCTATCATTTGAATGGAATTTGGGGAATGAAAGAGAGAAACAAGTATCTTTGCTCCTTGGTTTCCTCCTTTTCTGTTTTCTCTCAACAAATGTTTATTGGGCAAATACAATTATTTTTCTAGACCTCTGCTTCTATCTGCAAAATGGGGATAACAACAAAGATCTATAAAAATGAAAAAGTGACCTTTGGAGCCTTCCCTTAACTTTCCTTTTGTGAGGCTAATGTTATAAAGGAGCCCAGACACATAGAAGCTCAAACAAAATTCTATTTGTACTTTTTTAGAAAATTACTTGTAAAGAAACTATTGCGTGCCTTAATAGAAAGTCCCATTTTATAAATGGGGACATTGTTTAGTCTAAAAGCTGATGCTACAGTGCATGTTCTTTTTTCCTTTCCTTCTTCATATACTGTGCTGTTAGCATGCATACTCAATTAGACATTTCTGCTTTAAAAATAATACTTTTTTACTTAGAAATCCTTGTTTGCTGATTCAGCATATTCAGTAAATTTATTTACTTTAGCTTAGAAAGTTAATATGAACTGACAGAAAGAATGCTGAAATTTCAACCCAGGCATATTTAAAGGACAAAAAAGAATAACTGATGTAAAAGAGTGGTTTGTATTAGAATGTACTGAAACCTGCCTGTATGCAGTTTTTATGTTCCTATATTGCACCAAGGCAAAATAAACAATCCCAAACTGAATCCAACTTTGTAATGCCTGCTGTTCTGTGCATTTTTGTGCTAAGTGCTATGGAGTTCATAAGAAAGTGAGACTGTATCTACCCTCTAAAGACAGACGTCAACAAATAAGTTAATGAAGTCTGAGATATAAATTACTCTAATAAATATATCATGCCCTTTTGTGAGACCAGGAATAGACTTATGAAGAAAATAACATTTCAGAATGCTTAGGAGTTCCATAGATATTAGAAGAAAGCATCACAAATCTCAGAAACAACGTGAATGAAGAGTATGAGCTGGGGAAAGGTCAGGGCATACTATATTCAGACAATGGCAAGTGATGTTTTTTCTTCTGCATAGAACATGGAGTACACATTGAAGAAGATAATGCGTGTGAGATGGCTTGGGGTTCATATTACACATAATACAATTTTAGGCTTAAAAAAAAAAGCATTAAGGCTTTTTTGTGGCCAACTAGACTAATTTTTGTAAGTGTTCCATGGAAGCTTGTAAAGATATACTTTCTATTTGCATTATAAATATAGATGCATATTTAGATGTGTATTCTTCCATGTAATTATATCATTCTTTTCCTCTGTGTGGGTATATTCTTATATTTCTTAGATCTACTAGAAGTCACTTAAATGATTTCTTAAGTCTGTTCCCACTTTAAAATTCCTGAATCTATGAAGAAGCACTAAACCATGAGTGCACATCATAAACCCCTGTATAGTGTTAATGGCCTTCACACAGTGAAGAAGACCCCTGGGCTTTGAGACACACAGATCTGAGCTTGAATCTCTGGTTCTCCACATTCTTGCTTAGGGAGGCTGGGTCACTTCCCTAAGCATCATTTTCTTAACATGTTTGGTGCAGAGTAGATGCTCAATGGATGGCCGTGATGGTTGTAAATTAAAAATAAATTGATCTGTGAGCCTAATGGAGAAAGATCGCTTCTCCAGGGGAATTGTATAAGGCTGTGAGGAGGGAATTTGCCAAGTAAAGGAGGATATAAAGGGAGAAGAATGAGAGGGAATGGGAATGGAGCGGGGAGAGGGGAAGTACCTAAGAGTAAAAAGAGAAACAAGGGATGCTAGAGAGGGGAGGCTTACAATCAAGAATCCAAAATGTGAGGCCTGGCATGGTGGCTCCCAGCTATAATCCTAGCACTCTGAGAGGCGGAAGCAGGTGGATCACCTGAGACCAACCTGAGCAAGAATGAGACCCCATCCCTACTAAAAATAGAAAAACTAGCCAGGTGTCATGGTGGGTACCTGTAGTCCCAGCTACTCAGGAGGCTGAGGCAAGTGGATCCCTTGAGCCTAAGAGTTTGAAGTTGCTATGATGGTGCCATGGCAGTCTACCCAGAGTGACAGAGTAACACTCTGTCTCAAAACAAAAGAAAGTGGCTCCAAATTCTTAACCAAATTAGAGCCAAAGTCTCTGAGGGGAGAGAAAAGAGAAGAAAATATCTAGGATGCTTGAAAATGGGAAGATGGGGTGAGCGTCTGAGAAAGGAGAAAGCAAAAACAGGATTCCGAAAGCTATAAGCTGGCCCTGCCTTCCCACTGGGTGGGAGGTCACTGGGATTTTCTCAGCAAGAGGGTGGACCCAGGAATCATATAGTAATAATTTAAAGAAACACACTCTGTCTTTACTACAGCCAAAAAATCATGTTAACTAGCAAATTCCAGTCTGTTGAATCATTATTTGAGAACGAACCTTAGAGATAATCTGATTCAACCCACTAATTTTATATATGATGACAATGAATCTTTTGGAGCTTATGTGGCTTGGCCGGGACCACACAGTGGCTCAACTCAGGGTTGGAGGGTAAAGAAGCTACATGATCTTTGACAGGCCTGGTTGTGGCATCTGAGAGTTTTGAGCAATGAAAGCTTAGGGTTACTTTAAAGAGTATTTGTGGCTTTAAATCAAGTACATTAAAAGTGTTCAAAGCTATTTGTAAGAGACCTCAGCTGCATCCCAGTTTGCTCCCCAAGGATGCTTATCTTGCAGTGATGGTTAGATCTGGACATTAACCATCTGGGTCTCTGGAAAGGGGGTGTGAAGGCAGGGAAAAGGGAAGGACTTTGTATTGTTTACGGAGAGCAGAGTCCACTGTGTGCCAGGTACTCTTCTTTTTTTTTTGGGGGGGGGACAGAGTCTCACTCTGTTGCCCTGGGTAGAGTGCTGTGGCATCACAGCTCACAGCAACCTTGAACTCTTGGGCTTAAGCGATTCTCTTGCCTCAGCCTCCCAAGTAGCTGGGACTATAGGCACCTGCCACAATGCCCGGCTATTTTTGTTGTTGTTGTTGTTGTTGCAGTTGTCTTTGTTGTTTTAGCTGGCCCTGGGCTGGGTTTGAACCCACCAACCTCAGTGTATGTGCCTGGCATCCTACCCACTGAGCTACAGGTGCCACCCAGGCACTCTTCTAAGTGATTGATGTACTACGTCAGTGGACCGCACAGACAGAGATCCTGACCTCATATTCTCTTATCACTGGAAGCAGGAACCTGAGAACTTCCAGGGCCTGCATGTGACCTTGTGTCCATTTCATCCCCTGTCCTCCTGGCTTATTTCAAGTCCCACCTCTTCAGAACACCTGAGCACAGTGGGTCTGGTCTGGAATGCCCTGTGCTCTGGCACATTCGGTCATGTCCAGCCCACATCCGGTCTGACCTCAGATGTTCTCTTACTCACTTCTTCCATAATCATCTCCCAGTGAGCCTGTGAGCACCTGCTGCTGAGAAACCAGCTCTTACATCTAACTCAGTCCCGTGGAGCATAGCACTGCACACACGCTGCCTTCCATGCACACATGGTTAGTGAACCTCCGCATCAGACGGGAGCAGAGCAGCTGTGTCATGACTGATGAGGATGCTTGTTGGAGAATAGAGGCATGTGGAGTCTCTGGGGGACCCACTAGCAAAACCACTCCAGGAATCTTCATTGGGAGCCTCGGGTCCCAAAGACTCACCCTGGAGGCAGCTCATTTGGAACGGTGTTTTCTAAGTGCTCTGGAAAACCCATTCAAAGGCAATTGCAATCCCAAATGCCATTGAAAACATTTAAGGGCTCTATGTAAGCACTTTGGGATTGTCAGATGAAGGGAGCCCTCTAATTATGAAGCATTTTGATAATGAATAGAATTCTAAGCCAAGACTTAAAGCCAAATACACACCGTAATGATTAAGCCAAATAACACTTAATCATGTTGGCTTTTATTCTGGATATAGAAAGCTCACTGAAGTAGAAATACAGCAGAGAGAAAAAAGGCCACATACTTTTGTTGGGCCCAAAAACCCGATTCCAAGTACTTAACTTGTGATTTTTCATGTTTTAGAGTATGTCTGTTAGTAGATATGGCTTTGGCCAGCCTCAAAAAGGGTTGCTCTTCAGCCAGGGGCCCCTTCTTCCCAGTTACTGCTCCCATCTTACGTAAATGTATCCAACTGGTGAGTAAACTCTTTATCCAATGTGGCAAATGAGGATTGGCCCTGCTGCATGCCAGAACTCGGAGGTATCAACTTAGGTGTGTGAGGCAGCCATGACCTGCTGGCGGGGAAGTGGGAATCTCCAAGTCTTCGTTGAGGTCTCATTCAGCCAATTCTAATGCGCGGCGAGGCCAGGCACAGTGGCTGGCGCCTATAATCTCAGCACTTTAGGAGGCCAATCTGGGAGGATCACTTGAGGCCAGGAGTTTGAGACCAGCCTGGGCAACATAGTGAGACCCTGTCTCTACCAAAAAATTAGCAGGGCATGGTGATGCATGCCTATAGCCCTAACTACTCAGGAGGCTGAGGAGGGAGGATCACATGAGCCCAGGAGTTTGAGGCTTCAGTGAGCTATGACCATGCCACAACACTCCAGCCTGTGCAAAAGAGTGAGATCTGTCTCAAAAACAAAATAAAATGAAAGGCACTTAGTTTTATCTTTTCTATATTAATAGGAAATACAGTTTCTGAGGCATTGCAGAAGAGATTAGAACCAAGACTTCTTTTCACAATTTACGAAGTAGAAATGTATACTTCCAATGATTCTATAATGGTTCTGCCCATGTCTTCCTCTTAGAGAGGTTGTAGAGATAAGATGCCATTCTGCTTATGTTGGGTATTATGCGAAAAACTAAAGATTCAAAGAATGGTACCTGTGCCTAGGAGCCCGATGAGGGGCTGGTGTCCACAGAGGGGACACAGTGCGGCCTAAACAGTGATGTGTGTGTGGATGGAGTGCCATGAGAACCTGGATGACAGATGGCTGATTCTGCTGAGGACACTCAGGGAATGCCTCACAGAGGGGAGGACATTCAGCTGGGGCATGTAGATTAAGCAGGAGTTTGTAAGTTGAAGAAGATTGGGTGTGAGGGTGTGGGGGGTGGTAAATTTTGCAGGCAGAAGGAAGGGCGTGTGCAAATGCAGACATCTGTATAAATTCACATCCCATTATCCCCAAACCTGGGGTCCAGAAGAGTGTTTCACAATTTGGATTCTTTTGGATATTAGAAGGGTAATATGACACATATATTATGTATTACATAACACTCCCAGTAGGTTTCAGTCAAATACATAATATATCCAGGACAAAAATTTTGATTAGTTAACTAAGTGGGATGAATAAAGGCTGTTATTTATAGTGTCACATCAGGTAAGTCAGGTTTTGCTACCAAATGAGTCTAAACACCAAACTTTAAAAACAAACAAACAAACAAACAACAACAACAACAAAAAACAGTCACCACCCAAATACTTAGGTTTTTAAGCTTTTTGGATTTTGGAATTTTGAATAAAAGAATTGTGACTGCAGTTCCAGAAAATTCCTAGAGCTAACTCTCATTGAACTGACTTGGGTCACATGCCTATCCCTGAAAGAGTGAGGATAAAAATGTTGATGGGTGAGCTAAAGTCCTGGGCACACCCTGGAATGGGGTGGTGGGTAGCCGGCCAGGATCACAAAGTGACATCAGAGTAGTCATTTCCAGAAAAAGGGATATTTAATAGGTCAAAATCACTGGTGTCCATTATATCTGCATCACAGATATGCCCACATCAAATTGCTCAGTCTTAAAAGCAGAGCCAGAAGTGAACCCCTCCCCACGCCCATCTGATTTCAGCACCCATGCTAGGCTGGGCTGCTTGCCCAAATCAGTGAAAGACGTCTACTTCCATAGAAGCCACTGCTCATTTATGTGATGCCGACAATTAGAACTTTGCAAAGTATATAATAAGGTGCTAATTACATGGAGCCCAGGTATTGAAATGATTTAGAGACGTGAGAGACTTTAGCAGGCTGGAATGTCACAGGGGAGACTTACCTTGAAGGGTAAGTTGGAAAGGATGGGAGAGACCTTCTCTCTCTGATTTCTGCTTGAGGGACTCTCTTGTAAGTTTCATTGCAAACAAACAGGGAGTTGAAACACATTCTTCTTAGTAAAGTATCACAAGTATGAAAAAGCAAGTATCCAATATACTCAATACTAACATGAAGCCAGTAGATCTAATATAGAGCCACACAAGAGAAAAACGCAATTCAATTCAAGTTGGGGGAGAGGGAAGAGGGAGGGGGGGTTTGATATGCTCCCACCTAATGGGCACAGTGTATATGGCACACCTCCTAGGTGCAGGACACAACTGCCACAGGGACGTACCTAACAGTGCAAACATTGTAACCTAATCGTTTGTACTCTCATATTAATCTGAAATGTTTTTAAAAATTGCAAACAAACATTGAACTTGAGGAGGGATTAACAGGCAGATTTTCCTGAGCCATGAGGAAATAAAGGAGACCACAGGAAATAAATTACAGAGAGATGGGCACAAGGGGGGAAATATTCTCTAATTTATTGACAGCGGCAGAAAAGCAAGGGAGTCATTAAGGGTTAGAGGCTCTGAGCCGGCTTCTGAGGTGCTCAGAACATCATATGGCAATGGCAGACAGAAGTGACTCTTTTGGGACCTCATGCAGGACCCATGTCTCTGCCTTCTTAGGGACTCCTAGGACTGAAGTAGGCCAACGACCTGAAAGTACACTTCAAATAATAACCTCTGGCCCAACCCTCCTTGATTTTAGTTAGCAGAAATCTGAGGTCCAGGGAGAGGAATAACTGGATAAGGTCACAAGAAAAGCAGCAAATAAACCATTTCATTTGGTTTTGTTTTAGATTTTTTTTTTCCTGATGAAATTCAATAGTGAATTCAAGCACCCTTAAGGCACAGTTATTCTGTAACGGTGTGCGGTTTGGATGTTGTGTGTGTGTTCTTTTTTCAGGGATTTAATCAAATAAAAATGCAAACTGGTTTTGAAATTGGTGTGTGTATAAATACCCCCTTCTTAAGTATTGAGAAATCTGTGGTCAGAGGGGACGAACATTTATTTCCTTTATTCAGGATCAGCCAACTAATTCCAACACCAGTGTTTACTAAGCATCTACTTTGCAGTCACGTGATAGGTATTCTCATGTAATGTCCACCAGAGTCCTTTGTGGTAGGGATTATTATCTCATTGTGGGGTTGGATAAGTAACTTACTAAATGCAACTTGTTAAAGAGGGGCTGGGAGTCCCTCTTAATTCCTCAACCACACTGGGTGATACCATCCTACTCTGAGAGTTTTTGTCATGTAGATCTTAGTCTCTTGGTTTGTTTTCCTCCATAAATCCCCATCCCTTCCTACCCTGCAACCAGATTGTGTTGGTTAAAACTTTTACTCACTGTGCCCTCCAAAGGCCCTGTCCCTTCCATTCTTGTTTACAAATTGGCCTCTTTCCGTGGCTTCCCTTATTCCCTGCTACCCGGTCCCCATACCCTTCCCACCTGGTCATTACCTTGTGAGATCTCCAGACATTCGCTTTTTCCTTCTCCAGGAGCACCTAACTTTTCATCCTGAGGACTCGAGCTACACATACTAGGATGCTCTGAAAAACGCATCAACGAAGAGTACAGTGATTTTTTTGTTTTCTCCCTAAACACTTGAACTCATGGAGGCGTATTTACGGTATGGTATCTTAGAACCAGAAGGGGCCAAGGGATGTGGCCTCTCTGGTTAGAGATTAGGAGACTGCAGGCCAGCTAGAGTGACTGGCTCAGCTTCACACAACTGAAGGTTAGTTCTAGAAAGTGGACCCCTCACCCGGAGCTGTGGCCATTGACCATGTGTGTACTGGAGGACCTTACTGGAGCCAGCACTGAGACAGCAGTCACTGTGTTTACTGGAGGCATCTTGAGACCACTGTTCACTGGATCTCAGAGAGTCCTTGCTTTGGTTTGGGTTCACTCGGACACAGACCCTGAACCAATGACCCAAGTGACAGTGATACATTTGGCAGGTGATCCTACGGGGGAAACACCAGTAGGGAAGAGGCAGAGTGAGACAAGGAGGGAAGGTCCCTAATACAGGTGCATTATAAAGCCAGTGCCCCCTGTGGGCATTGGGACTCAAGCCTGCTGGGGACCCCAGGGAGTCAGTGTAGCACGTACCCCAGAATCACCACCTAGAGTATTTGTCCACAGACTTGTTTTACTCCATAGTGGAGCACCACTCCAGGAGCTCAACCTCTTCCGCACTCTCAGCTTGCTCTGGGTAACTTACTAAATGCACAAGGGCCCCAGGCAGAGTCCCAGGTGTTCCTCGGGAACCAGTTGCCCTCGAGGCAAGGGGGGCAGGAACGCAGCAAGGCAAGGCAGTGTCTGGGCCCAGGAATCCCAAAGAGGAAGTGCCATCAGCAGCCACAAGCAGGAAAGCCGGGACACCTGGCGCACGTGTGTGACCTACCCTGGTTTTGATGACCCATCACACTTGCTTCTTGGTTTTGACAACTTGGAATCTCAGAACCAATTTATAGCCCTCCTCTAGCTGTCAGACCTTAAGGAATAGAATCTTTATTCCAACCTTACCCTTGGTCCCTGTTTTCTTATTTATTTCTCTTCTGCCTTAATTGCTTTGTGTATGGTTTTCTTATGCTCTTTCTGTGTGCCTTTCAAAGCCCCCTCAGATAATTTTGTTGGTACAGGATGGGTATCAATGAATACAAAAACAGGCTACTTGGCAAAAAGAGACAAACTTGGGACTGGTCAGAAGCACCTGCCACCCTGCTGATTCTTTTCTAGCTTTGCCTAAAGGAGTTTTTCTTTTTTTTTTAATCAAGCTCCCTGATCTCTACAAGAAGGTCCTGACCACATGGGAAAACTGCAGAATTTTCTGTGCATCCAGTTTGTAGTGAGTCACCAGACAACTGAAAATAAAGTAAAATGCATGCATTCTTCAGAGTAGCTGCAGAAGCAGTACCTTCGTCATCCCACGATGCTATGAAATAGGCTGCGTCATGTGGGTGTTGTGAGAAGAGGACCCAGACTGGGTCCCCAGTTTTGCTGAGTCAGGATTCAGGACCCTTTTTATAACAAGGAAGACAGGAGAATAAATGAATCCAAGAAGAAGAAACAGTCTCCCCAGCTTTAATGGCTGCTCTCTTAATCCTCTGTCTCTCTTTCTTAGGTAATATTTCAAATATTTCCTCCAGTCTATGATTTCTGTTAAATTTTTATTGCTCGTCTATACAGTATATGACATGTTTTCTTTAATGAGCTTGTATTACTTTAAAATAGGGAGAAAATGAAAAAGTGTTTTATCTCATCTGAATTTTTTATCATAATATTCCCCTAAATGTCTTATTTTCTAAATATAGATGTTTTGCTGGAAGTATCCAGAGTAAAATGTGGCCTTCCGCTGAGAAACCTAAGGTTTTGGTTGTTTTCTTCACTGGTCAAAAGCCCTAAAGAAATGAAGATCTGCCCTCTGATATTCATGGAAGTGGATGCAGACTCACATTAGCCTTTCTTTGCCATTTGGTTTCATGTTTCAAGAAAAATGTTAAGCCAGATGTCACAGTTAAAGGGAAGGAAAGGGAGAAAGAAGGAATAGAGGAAGGAAGGGAAGGAGGGAGGGAGGGAGGGAGGAAGGCAGGCAGGCAGGCAGGCAACTATGCCCATATAAATCAAAACACTACTCTTGTGTGTTTCTCTCTTGTTGACTGAGCATCTCTTAAAAGTTATTTACTTATAATGCCTTCATTCTAAAAAGGGTTTAAAACAGTCTTTAAGATTTTAGTGACTACAATGTGCAAAAAAACAAATAAGGGAGGAAAAAGGGAAGCTTGGGTAGAAAAAATAAGACAAGAATAAGGTTATGGTCAAAACCCATACTATTAAGTTCTACTGAAAATCGGTGAGACATTGTGCTCTGAGCTTCCTAGCAAAGCAAAGAGGAAAATGCAATCAAATAGGCAATTCATAAATCAAAAAATAAGGGTAATTTATTTGGGGTGGGGTGCTGAGCCAAGTAAGTTGGGGAAAATAAAGCAGAAGAGATAAAAGATATTAGCCCTGTGACTCAAGGAGTCAGTGCTATTATTTATGAGGAAAAATAATAATAATACCTTATACCAGCTGAGCACTTCTTATATACCAAGTACTATGGCACAAGAACACCTACATCAAAGATAGCTACTTAATTTTTAAAGTAAAATTTGTGGTTCACAAATAGCTTTTTTATTCGTGTGCTTAGTTATTCTCAATAACCCTATAAGATATTGGTCAGGAAGATATTTTTCCAAGAGGAGAGTAATTCATGCACCTGGAATATAAGCCCAGATTTCTCAGAATCACCTTTTTACACTGCTTCCTAATCTGGGGGCAAAACCATGGTGGCGGAAACATGGATATTTGGCTCTATGTCTTAACTGAATTTGTAAGAGACAACTGCCTACTCCTGGGCCCGCCGTTAACTGGCCAGGGTGTTGGGCAAGTCCTTTCTCTTCTCAGAGCTGCAGTGTCTACAACTGGAAAATAAGGAGGATGATGACTTGTCTGGGAAGATGCGTTCCAGCTGCCGCAGCCTGCTGTCTGTGGGCGCTGTGGCTCTGGACGTTTCCCAGACTACCCTCCAGGGGTGTTCCAAGTCATTTTCGCATTAGCTGTTGCCCTGTGTCTGTGTCTCGGCCTCTGTGGATCATTTCACCTTCGTCATTGTCCCAGCCTGCTTGGGGTCGGGCCTAAGGGCTGGATCTTAACGTGGATCTTAGAGAGGGAGAGAAGCCGGAACTCCCTTTGAGCCTGAGGTAGCCCCTAGGCCTTTCCACGCATTAGCAGGACACCCTGCTTTGTTAAGACTTGATTGATGCTTCCTCTTCCATGGATTTTTAAATAGGATTTCAAAGTGGAAAGCGCCTGAAGTTGGAACAAGATCTGGTGAAAACCTCTTTCTTTTCTTCTTTTTAAACCTCTTTTGAGCCCAAAGATCACATGTACGCATCTTGGATTCTTATGAGTTAGCCGTGTCCCAGGGGAAGGGCTTCCCTGCGGGAAGAGCGGGCAGAATGCTGCACGTTAGTTTCCTCCACCCACATAAATAAACCCTGCCCGAGGCTTGGAGTTCCAGGTTTGTTTCTGGCATCCCTTTGCCTAAAAGTTTCTGTATTGAATAAAAACAGAAATGTTTAGCAAATCCCAAGAAATTCTTTATTTAATGGAAAAAAGAGCTCCCTGGGCTTATATTTCAGAATGCGATTTCCATGTTCCCACCGCATTAAGGCAAGGTCGCCTCCCCAAATCCCCAAATGTCTGGTATGCTTTTTGAAAAATGCCTGTATTTAGCCCCCAGAACACATTTCCAGTACCTATTCTGAACAGGAGTCTCCTGGAAGCCCTGGAGAGAGAGTAGGTAGATGAGACTTGAACCCCTTCTTCAAATGTAATCGTAAGGGTTACATTCGAATCTGCAGAAGTTTCAGGTTTTGCCTGCAGGCGAGATTTCTTCCCTGCTTGCTGTTGTTTTCATACTCTATCCTCCTTCACCATGACGGGAGCTTCAGCTGCTGGCGCTGGCCACACAGCTTATCTCATTAGCTGACCTGACACCTGACGTCAGAGCTGCCTTGGCAATATCTCTGTTAATTCCATTTTCTTTCTTCCAGCATCTTAGGGGAATGGAGTTTTTTCATTGACTTCATGTCTCTGCCAACCTTAACCTGCTCTCCCTCCTAAAATGTTTGTCTTTTATTATAAAAGTAATTTATGTTCATCATTGAGAGAAAGAGACAGAAATGGCAGAGAGAGATTTTAAAAGCAAATAAAATCCCATCACCAAAAGCTTATTGCTAAATCCAATATTTTGGATTTACAAAAGTGTGATCTCTACTTATTTGTCCTCAATCTGGCCAATTCTATGAATTTCCACCAGGGGGATAATAACTATATTATATAGTGAGAAATTTTTCTATATTATGAAATAATCTTCAAAATCTTAATTGCTAATAGCTGTGTAACGTTTTCTTATGTGGGTGAAATAGTTATATTAAACATTACCTTTGTACTGGACTTACAGATAGTTTTCCCTTTTTTACTTTGAACTCACATTTAAGGCATCATAGCCTCTTACAGGAGTGAGTGTCTGGCCCTGGGGGAAATAGGATTGAAAACATTGGCCGGCCCTCCGCTGGTCCTGGGTGTGTGTCAGGTCTGCTAATGTGATACTTATCATAATATTAAGAACCACTATTCCTTTGAAGCATAGCAGAGTATGAAAGGGCTTACTGAGCCATCAAATACAAGGTCATGTTGTTTTCTAAGTCTGAAAGGTAGTGTTAGGGGTGAGGAGAGAGCTCTCCTAGAGAAGCTAACTCTTCTTGAAGGGCAAAGGGACACAGAGGAGGGTGGTTGTTTGGTAGGGGATGGAGAAGTCATCCAGGAAAGACAAACACTGTCAAGAAAAGGAGGCTGGCAAGGCTGGGTGTGTGCCAGGACTTTGTTCTGCCTGAGTTTCATATGCTCAGGAGGGCTCCACAGGGGCCATAGTACCTGGAGAGGTCTGGAGAGGACAAATCCTGAGAGACCATTGACGCCCCACCAAAAAGGGTAACTTCATCCCAAAGCCTGGGGGGAGGCACTGAGGGTTACACATAGAGGCTGGAGCTGAGCAGACGTGCACTTCAGGAAGCTCACTGTGGTGTCTGCAGTGGGGGCAGCAGATTTGAGGTTTCTAGGGAGGCGGGTGAGGACCCTGAGCCTCCTTGGCCAAGGAATTGTGACTTTTGTTTACCACTAACCCAGAGCCTTGCACTGTGCCTGACACACAGTAGGTGCTCAGTATCTATTAAATCTGGAAAAGGTTGTTCCAAGAATCCATGCAGAAAATGCCGAGGGAGGAGGCAGTGAGGATACAAGATAGAGGTGCTACTAGAGAGGCTTATAAGAAGGGACGGGGATGAGATTTATTGATTTTAAAGCCAAGGACCCAACAAACTTTCATTTTTAGTGAGCAAAGACTAGTATGTGGCTTTTGTAAATGTATTTGACGTCAGGAACCAGTTGGCCAATGGAATGTTTCTAGACCTTTCAAAACGTTAATCTCTGCTTTGTGAATTACAGAGTTTGGTTCTATTCAATGGGTCCCTTTCTCCCCAAAATGCCACCTGTGAAATAAGTTAAGCACCATACTGTTTTAATGTAAAAATATTTCCTCAAATCCACTGTATAAATTAATTACTCTTTAGGGAATAGGATAATCTAATTTCCCTTCCACAATGCGCTCCATTCATATGCTCTGCGTTGCTGCAGGGGTAGGTTATGAATCAACAGTTTCTGAAGGATTATGAGCTATAATAAATGTCAATATGAGCGCTGATTGATTTCCTGCAGCCTCACTAGATGTGACTTCATTTAGTAACTTAATACTAATTCTGTTGCTTTGATTACCTTTGATTTTCACTGTATCCCCAGCACCTACTGGAGTGTCTGGAACAAGCAAGGAGTCTAATAAATGTCTGTTGAATGAAGAAGGACTTTTAATTCTTTAAAAATGCTCCAAGGAGGAATTTTACAAGTCAGAGAGAATGCCTGCAGCTCACATGGGCATTCACTAAAGAGAGTAAGCCAGGATTTCAATTGTCAAGAAAGTAACACAGAACCTCTCTAGCTCACTACTGTATCCTAGTACCTTGGCGCACAGTAGGCACTTAGTGCACATTTGCCTGTAGCGGTATCTGGTGGTGAGCCACCCCTCTTAGTTCAAGCCTATGCCTTAGGCCGCAGTACATCCCTCCAGGCATCCCCAAACTTTTTAAACAGGGGGCCAGTTCACTATCCCTCAGACCATTGGAGGACCAGACTATAGTTAAAAAAAAAACAAAAAAAAAACTATGAACCAATTCCTATGCACACGTATTTTATTTTGAAGTAAAAAAACAAAACAGGAACAAATACAATTACACCATCACATGTGGCCTGCTGGCCATAGTTTGAGAACCCCTGTATATGCATTCATTATTTATTAAGCACCTCTTGTGTTAGCCCAATAGCAGACATTCATAGTATTCTCACATTTTAAACCTTGCAATACCTGGTAGATATTAGTATCAACTCCTTTTGTAGATGAGCAAAATGATGTTTGGACACTTTAAACCATTTATCCAAGGTCATGTGATCAAAGGGGAAGCTGACTCATGTAGATCCTCAGGGTAGCAAAAACTGCCTTCTGGGGTCTTCTTTCACCAACTAAGTAACCAGTGATGGCTATGAAGTGGGGTGTCAGAATGTCAAAGGGACTGTCACACATAGGTTTGAATCTCAAGCTCCATCCTATGTGACCCTAAGCAGTTCCTTCATCTCTCTGAGCCTTAGTTTGTAGCACTCATTAGAGGTGATTAACTGAAGACACCAGGAAGAAAGTGAGAGGAACAGCTGGACCCAAAAGCTGTGAAGGAGGAAATGTCCTGAACATGATGGTCAGTGCAATCTAAGGCAGGAAAGAGGGGCTTAAACTGACTGCAAATTATTGTTATATTCAAGTCTTGAGGTCAATGGGTGGTTGTGCAGAGCTGGTCTAAATGTGACTGAGCTAGCCGGTTCACTCATGTATTTGTGGACAGCCAGGAGCTGGCTGATCTAAGACAGCTTCACACACATGTCTGACAGTTGATGGCTATCCACCCTGGTGACAAGGGTGAATGGACCATGTATCTCTTTTTCTTTTCTTTCTTTCTTTTTTTTTTTTTTTGAGACAAGAGTCTGACTTTCTCACCCTGGGTAGAGTGCTGTGACATCATAGCTCACAGCAACCTCAAACTCTTGTGCTCAAGTGATTGTCTTGCCTCAGCCTCCCAAGTAGCTGGGACTACAGGCACCCACCCCAATACCCAGCTGTTTGTAGAGACGGGGTCTTGCTCTTGCTCTTGCTCAGGCTGGTCTCAAACCTGTGAGCTCAGGCAATCCACCCACCTCTGCCTACCAGAGTGCTAGGATTACAGGCATGAACCACCACGCCCAGCCCAGACCATGTGTCTCTCACCCTCCACCAGGGCGGCCAGTCCTGTTCACATGACAGTTCTAAGATTTTAAGTGAAAACTTGTAAGACCTTCAAGGATTCAGGAAGTAGATTTGGTCTCTTCATAGGCGTAGCTGCAAAGTTGCCAGGGAGGGGCACACAGAAGCAAAGAAGGGTAGCCATATTGTAAACTACCAAATCTACCAATTGCCTGAAACTGATATAATCTTGTCTGTTTCACTAGACATCCTAGACTAATTTCTGAACAATCTGGACTAACAAGAGCTACATACCTGAACCATAGCATTACTGTCCTCTGGAATTACATTGACTAATGGTGCTTTAGTGATGGATCAGGGAGGAAGTTACAGGATACCAGAATCTACAGCCCCTGTTGTATCCACAGAGCTTTTACCCCCTTAATCTTATGAATTTGTGACTCATGAAACTAATGGGTTTGTCTTTTCAAATTGTCTGTTCGAAAGCTTAAAGTTGAATATGTAATCCACTACGAACAAATTCGCAGACCTTGCCGCATATATTTTGGTACTGATTTCATTTTCGGCTTCATATTATTGTTCCTTTAAAAAGATCTTTTCCCTATTTACTTTAAATTTTATTTGGTTCTATTGCATTATATGGTTTTGTGAGGTGCCTGAAGTCCTGTTTGAGTACAGAGGATGATAAATAAGATCACTGAAAAAATGCATGAGCAAGGAGAGTGCCTCCATATACCCAGAAACATACTGAAAATCAAGACGTTTAGTTTGTTTTTAATAAGTTCTATTGGAAGTCCTACAGTGAGCCAAAATTCATACCTGTGAACTATGTATTCTAGAAAGATTTTTTTTTTTTTGAAAGCCTGCAGTTACCCTTGTTACCACTAGATGACGCTCCCTCATTAGCATCTCTAAAGCGATCTCCACACCAACTCTTTTCAGAGGACTGTGGGAAATTTACAAAAGGCCCCTCAAAAGCATAGAATGTAGGTCTCTCGTATATAGAGAGATTTATAAATATTTGGCAATGGAATAAAAAAAGTTGGGCTGGTATCCCTGTATGTGGCCAGTCCCTGCTTACAAGACGCTTACAGTTGAGGTCAGAGGTTCCCAAGTCCTCCTCAACGCATGCACTCTCTGCATTGGCCCTGACCAAAGTGTGAAAATGAAGGCAAGCTTAATGTCTTCACACGAAGCTGAATTTACTCACTTTTTATAATCTCTCTTTTACTCTGATACTATGTTCTACTTTTGTGTGTGTGTCAAAATGTCTTTCCTTTTGTGAAATGATAGTAAGACATGGTAGATATTCTTTTTGTAAAAAACATCCATAGAACTTCAAAGTTCTTTTTAGAAATTTTGAATTTCTGGCCTACAAAATTCCACATTTTGAAAGCCTGTGATTAAGTAAGAGAGAAATATTTAATAACAATCCTTTCTAATACATTTGTGTGTGTCAGATTCTTAACAGAAAACATGACCCCCTATTATTCATAGTCTAGCTCCTATTTAAAAAAAAAAGTGTTGCTTTTTTTAAATAAAGAAAAGGCTTTTAGGAAAATATTCTAAAGGATATTTTTCCCTCCTCACCTTTCACTGGAAATGCTGGATCTAAATTTTGAGCAAATTAGAACACTAGAACCTGGCTAGCTCATCCCCTCCACTCAGCACCTCTGGTGTGCTACAGTTTACTGCTATGCTCTTGGTTTTTATGAAGATCAAAAGATGAAACAACCAACTAAAGTCTATTTCTGCCTTTGCTTTATTTTAAAGCTGTTCTTACAGATGCCTTCTCTTACCTTTCACTGCAGACCTTAAAGTCCCATGTAAGGTAATTTTAGGACCCTTTCTAATGTCCTTTGGATTTATCTTTCCTACTCCTCAGATAACAAAATAACATGTTTTCATTTTTGCCGTGGCTCCCAGTGGCCTCAAATTTAGATTTTATACTTGGCCAGAGCTGTGTTGTTTACCCTTAAGATTGAAACATTTTCTGTTTCCTGGTTTCTTCTTTTTATTTTCCCCAATCTTACAATGTCTTTCATTAGAAGCTCCCCAAGGCCTATGTTGGAGTGATATATAAATATGTTTTTAAATAAATAGGATTCTTTATATAATAAATAATATTTTTAGAAAGTACTGGATTATGCAGTATGAACTTCAGTGTCCCCAGGATATAGTCCATGATTGTCCTAACAAAAAACCTTTATACTTTATTAAATAGTTCTCTAATTAAAAATTATCTCACCATGTGCCCTGAACTAGAAGGCAGCTCCTTTGAAGGAGGAAACTTTTATATAAATTTTTAAATTCCTCGTAGTTCTAAGTCCTTCCCAGGAGGACATTAGACACGCTCAATGAATACTTGCTGATTGACTGAACCGTTGATCTGTGCGTTCTGGGGGAGTTAGGAAAGCTTTCCTAGAGGAGGTGCAAGGAAATGGCCAGAAGACAGGCTGTTTGCTGCTCTGATCCTTGGCTTCTCACGTGTTAGGCATGAAGGCTAATGTCTGTAACATTCTGGGACTTGACAGTTGCAAAGTGGGAGAACAGGAGGCGGTAGAAAGTGGTGAAATGGCAGCTTTCGGATTCATGGAGATGGAAAAAATATGGTCCTGTGGAGAAGCTTTGGAGACAGAGACATGCTTTGTTAAGTGTAAAGTGCACACTGTGAGATTATGCCTCTTTGGTTTACAACCCTTTTGCTTTACTAAAACTTTAACTTGATGCCCTGAGTTCAGTTCCAAAGGGGCTATCTTGGCACTTATGAAAATTAGTCTGGACTGGTGCAGCTTGGGAACAGCTGTGTGGCCTCCAGCAATCATCTGGGCAGTGGGGAGGTTGGCACCAACATCTGCCTGAAGGCTCTTCTTTCAGATGACTCAAGGTTTACTAGTTTGTAACAGGGGCAATGCTCATGGTGGTCAACTTGTTTGAGAAGTCTGAAGTCATTTGCATTCTGTGCATTGGTTACTTTTGACTTCTTTAAATTAAAGGTTAAATTATATAAACTTTGAGAATCATATACACGTTTGGGGTTTTGGTATATTCTTAAGTACTGTTACAGGAAGTAATAGCCTAAGAAGAGAAACAACCGTTTAATAACTAAATAATGAAGAGAAAACACTTGGTTAGGTTATAGTGAAATTCTAATATTTCTTAGTAAAGTAACTAAGACTGTTTTAGTGATATTTGTTTTTGTTTGGCACACATTTCAATTTTATTTTGGAACTCTGGATTGCATGAACTTTTAAAAATGAAATTGGTAGTAATTGTATTTTCAGTTTGAGATAACTTGCCCTTATAAATTGACAATGAACTGAATTTAGGTAAGGGAGTATTGTTATTATACTTCTTTTGTATTCTCCATCAGATCTGGATCTTCATAGGTGTATTTTAATTTTTTTTTTTTTTTTTTTTTTTTTTTTTTTTTGAGACAGAGTCTTATTGTGTCGCCCTCGGTAGAGTGGCGTGGCCTCACAGCTCACAGAAACCTCAAACCCTTGGGCTTAAGCGATTCTCTTGCCTCAGCCTCCCAAGTAGCTGGGACTACAGGTGCCCAACACAATGCCCAGCTATTTTTTTTTTTTTTATTGTAGTTGTCATTGTTGTTTAGCAGACCCGGGCTGGGCTCAAATCTGCCAGCCCTGGTATATGTGACTGGTGCCGTAACCACTCAACTATGGGCACCAAGCCCTTCATAGGTGTATTATTAATTTGCTTGAGACTAGCTGGCACGAGTATTACCTAGGACCAACATGACCTCCAGAAAGGGGTATCTCATGCTGTTCTCATGATGACCTACCTAATGTAAGGCTATGGAGATTCTAAGGAGCAAAGAAATTAAAAATACCTTTGTGTAAACAGGTCCCCAGGTGAGGAAAAGTGTAGGTATAAAAAATAATAATTCAATGACTTGAATGCCCCATCTCAGCCTTAATTAATGCTTGTCAAATGTCTATTATTTTATTAATTTCCCTTTATCAATTTCTTAGAAAAAATTGCTATTGATCTCTTGAAGCATAATTCAACTATACTCTACAGTAAGTGCCTCCCCATGGTTAATAAATGGTTTTATTTCCCATTCGTAGCTTTCAAAGTGCTACAACCACAATGGTTTGGAAAGTACAAAACAACAATGTGTTTACAAATAGAGAAGCAGAAAATCTAGCATGTGACTAAACTTTCACAAGTCTATGTATATTAGTTTTCTATTGCTGTATAACAAGTTATCATAAATTTAGTGACTTAAAACCACGTGGCAAGACACACTGGCTCATGCCTATAATCCTAGCACTCTGGGAGGCTGAGGCAGAAAGATAGCTTGAGCTCAGGAGTTCTAGACCAGCCTGAGCAAGAATGAGACCACAACTCTACTAAGAATAGAAAAATTAGCTGGGGATGATGGCACGTGTCTATAGTCCCAGCTACTCAGGAGGCTAAGGGAGGAGGCTCACTTGAGCCCAGGAGTCTGAAGTTGCCTGATGATGCCACTGTACTCTACCAGGGGCAGCAGTGCAAGACTGTATCTATGAATAAAAACACACACACACACATAAATAATTGAGGGAAGGTAATGGCTCTGAATCAGATTTGTTTCTGTAAATTGATGTCATTCACTGACATTTATTGAGCAACCACAGTGTGTGAACTGCACTGTCCTTACTGGAGATATGAAAATGAATGCAATAATATAATATCCTCTCCTCAAGAAAATTGTGCTTTCCCACAAGAGATTTTACAAAACAAGAGCACATTTAATCTGGGCAGCACCTGTGGCTCAGTGGGTAGGGTGCCAGCCCCATATACCAAGGGTGGTGGGTTCAAACCTGGCCCCGGCCAAACTGCAACAAAAAAAAAATAACCGGGCGTTGTGGTGGGCACCTGTAGTCCTAGCTACTGAGGAGGCTGAGGCAAGAGAATTGCCTAAGCCCAGGAATTGGAGGTTGCTGTGAGCTGTGTGATGCCATGGCACTCTACTGAGGGCGATAAAGTGAGACTCTGTCTAAAATTAAAAAAAAAAAAAAAAAAGAGTACATGTAATCTGTAAAAGCGGACTGCTCCAGGGCAGTTCCAAGGAGAGGATTATGTCAGGGAAATTCATAAGGTGACACGCGATGGGACTTGAAAAGCTAGTAGGATATGGAGAGATGTAGTCTTCATCTAGACTGCAAAGTGAGAAGTGACAGTGAAAGAAGTCAAGTCCTACAGGCCAGGCAGTTTAACTCCAAAGTCTAAGGTTCCCCCCGCCCCGGATTTATTGAGGTCTTCATTTATATGGTATGACATTTTGATATATGAGTACATTGCAAAATGATTACCACAACTGGGGTAATATATCCATCACCTCATATAGTTATCCTTGTGCGTGTGTGTGTGTGGTAAGAACACTTAAGATTTACTCTCTTAATAAATTTTGAGTATTGTTTAGCTATAGTCACCATCCATGCGGTACATTAGATCTCCAGAACTTATTCATCTTGCATAAATTATTTCATCTTACCTACATTAGATCTCCAGAACTTATTCATCTTGCATAAATTATTGCATGTTGCATGCATTAGATCTCCAGAACTTATTCAGCTTGCATCTTGTACCCTTTGACTAACATCTCCCCATTACCTCACCCCACCCTGTCTGCTTCTATGAGTTCAACTTATTTACTTTCTTCATGTAAGTGAGATCGTGCAGTATTTGTATTTGTGTGTCTGATATAGAATGTCTTCCAGGTTCATCCTTGTTATTGCAAATGACAGGATTTCCTTCTTTTTTTTAGGCTACATGTACAAAGAGTGCCAAAAAATGTATACAGATTTTAAGAAACAAAACTGTATTAAAAATGTAATACTCAATGTATACCAATATCAAAAGATGAACACAAGTCACACTGAGCACTTCTTGTCATTGCAAAAGTCAAATGTGACTTCAGTATTACAAATTTAATGCAATCTTTATTCTTTCTTAAAATCTGTATACATTTTTAGCACCTCTGTGTGTGCATGTATGTCTAATATATAATGATATATACACACACCACATTCTCTTTATCCATTCGTCCATCCATGGACACTTAAGACATTTTTATATCTTGACTATTGTGAATAATGCAGTGAACATGGAGTGCAGGCAACTCTTCAAAATAATAATTTTATTTCCTTTGGATATACTTGTATACTCAGAAGAGGGATTGCTGGATAATTTGGTCACTTTTATTTCTTTCTCTCTTTTCTTTCCTTTTCTTTCTTTTTTTTTTTTTCTTTTTTTTTGAGGCAGTCTCACTCTATCACCCTGGGTAGAGTGTCATGGTGTCATCAGAGCTCACAGCAACCTCAGTCTCTTGGGTTCAAGATATCCTCTTGCCTAGCTTGCTGAATCACTGAGACTATAGGCATCTGCCACAACCCCCAGCTAGTTTTTCTTTTTTCTTTCTTTTTTTTTTTTTTAGTAGAGATGGGGGTCTCAGGGGTCTTTCTCATGCTCAGTCTGGTCTCAAACTACTGAGCTCAAGCAATCCACCAGCTTCAGCCTCCCAAAGGGCTAGGATTACAGGTGTGAGCCAACCCATCCACCCTGGTCATTGTATTTTTAATACTTTGAAGAGTCTCCATATATTTTGCCTTAAACTTCACCAATCTGCATTTTTATCAACAATGTATAACCCTTTCCTTTTCTCCATATTCTCACCAACACTTCCCTTTGTATCTTTTGATAGTAGCCATTCTAACCTGTGTGAGGTGATATCTCATTCTGCTTTTGATTTGCATTTTCCTGATGATGCTGATTATTATTAAAGATATCAGTCATCCTATTACATACCATTCTGTCATTTATATGTCTTCTTTGGAGGAATATCTGCTTAGGTCTTTTGTCCATTTTTAAATCCTATTATTTGATTCTTTGCTCTTAAGTTGTTTGATTTTCTTATATATTTTGGATATTAACCCTTTATCAGATATAATGCAAGGTTTATAAATATTTGCTCCCATTCCATGGGCTGCCTTTCCATTTTATTGATTGTTTCCTTTGCTGTGCAGAAGATTTTTAGCTTGGTGCAATCCCACTCATCTATTTTTGCTCTTGTTGCCTATACTTTTGAGGTTATAGCCAAATAAAAAAAATCATTGTCTATGCTTTCTTCTAATAATTTTACAGTTTCAGATCTTATGTTTCAGTCTTTTATCCACTTTGAGCTAATTTCTATATAGAGATAAGGGTCCAATTCCTTTCTTCTACATATGGATGTCCAGTTTTCTGAGCATCATTTATTGAGAAACTCTTCTTTTTCCATTGTGTGTACTCTTGGCACTATTGTTGAAGATGAATTGACTGTAAGTATGTGGGTTCCCTGTTCTATTCGCTTGTTCTGTATGTCTGTTTTTAATACCCATACCATACATTATAACATATTTAAAATCAAGAACTTGGATGTCTGTTTTTAATTCCCACACCTACATTATAATATATTTTAAAATCAATAACTTGGATACTTTCAGTTTGTTCTCACTCAAGATTGCTTTGGTTATTCAGGGACTCTTTGGGTTTCACATGAATTTTAGTATTATTTTTTTCTATTTCTGTTAAAAATGACATTGGAATTTGATAGGGCTTGCATTGTATCTGTAGAGCACTTTTGGTAGTGTGGACATTTTGACAGTTCATGAATTCCAATTTATGAACATGGAATATCTTTCTATTAATTTATAGTCTTCAATTTCTTCATCAATATTTTATAGTTTTTCACTGTACAAATCTTCCATCTCCTTGGTTGATTCCTAGATATTTTATTCTTTTTGATGCTCTTGTAAATGAGATCATTTTCTTCATTTCTTTTTTGGATAGATTGTTGTTAGTATATAGAAACACAACTGGTTCTTGTATGCTGATTTTGTATCCTACAACTTTTCTGAATTCATTTATTAGTGCTAACAAGTATTTTTGTGGAGTTGTTAGGATTTTCTAATATTAAGATATGTCATCTACAAACAGAGACAATTTTACTTCTTCCTTTCCAATTTGGATGTCTTTTATTTCTTTTTCTTGACTATTTTCTCTGGCTAAGACTTCAGCATTATCATTCAATACAAATGGCAGGAGTGGGCATCCTAAATTTATAAAGCAAATATTGATAAAACTAAATGGAAAAATAAATAGCATTACATTAATAGTGGGGGACTTCACTTCTCCACTATATCCAACAGTGAACAGATCATTCAGGTAGAAAATCATATAAGGGAACAGTGGATTTTAACAATATTACAGAATAATAGACCTAATAGACATACACAGAACATTTTATCCATTAGCAGCAGAATACATTTTCTTCACAAGTATACACAGAACATTCTCCAGAACAGAATGTATACATAATATTAAGGCACAAAACAAGTCTTCACAAATTTAAGAAGAGGGAAATCACATTAATTATTGTAGTCTCCTGATGAATTGATCCCTCTATCATCATATAGTGATTCTTCTTGCCTCTTGTGACTGTTTCCAACATAAAGTTTATTTTGTTTATTATAAGTATAGCCACTCCTCCTCTCTTTGGGTTCTTATTTACATGGAATATCTTTTGACGTTTTCTCATTTTCAGCCTGTGTGTATCCTTAAAGGTAGAGTGAGTCTCCTGTAAGCAGCATATAGTTTGATGTTGGTGTTTTATTCGTTCAGCCATTGTAGGTCTTTTGATTGGAAAATCTAATCCATTTACACTTAAAGTAATCTTTAATAGGTAAGAACTTTATATTGTCATTATGTTAATCACTTTCTACCTGTTTTGTATTTCCTGTGTTCCTCTGTTGTTTTTTCCTTTGTGATGTGATGGGTTTTTGTAGTGCTATGCTTTGATTTCTTTTTCTTTATTTTTTGTGTATCTATTACAGTTTTTATCTTTATGATTTCCATGAGGCTTACATAAAACATTGTATAACTATAATAGTCTATTTTAAGCTGATAAGTTAACTTTGATTAAATACATTTTTGCTTGTGCCCCTCTGAATTTTATGTTATTGATATTATAATTTACAACTTACATATTGTATCTCTATTAACAAATTATTGTAGCTATAATTATTTTTAATCTTTTGTCTATTAACTTTTATGATAGAATTGAAAGTAATTTATATGCCACCATTACAGTATTGTGAGAATTCTGAATTTAACTGTATTCTTCCCATTATCAATGAGTTTTATATACTTTATATTTTCATATTGCCAATTAGTCTCCTTTTGTTTCAAATTGGAAAACTCCCTTTAGAATTTCTTATAAGGTAGATCTAATGGAGTTAAACTTTTATTTGTCTGGAAAAAAAAAAAATTATTTCTCCTTAATTTCCTAAAGACAGATTTCCAATGTATAATACTCTTGCTTAGCAGGATGTTTTTCTCTTGTATCATTTTGAATGTATCTTCTCACTTTCTGCTAGCCTGTAAAGTTTCTGCTAAGAAATGCACTTATGGTCATTAGGGAATTTTCTTGCCTGTGAAAAGTACTTTTATCTTGTCACATTTGAATTTGTCTGTCTTTGGCTTTTGACAATTTGATGATCATATGTCTCAGTGAAGAATTCTTAAAGTTCAGCCTATTTGTGGTTCTTTAGACATCATGGATCTAGATGCTCAATTCCCTTCCAAAAATTTTGGATTTTTCTGTCGTTATATCTATAGATAAGCTTTCTACTCTTTCTCTTTTTCTTTTCCTTCTACAACTTTCATAATTCATATCTTGGTTCACTCCATGGTGTCCCATAAGTCTCATAGGCTTTCTTCACTCTTCTTATTCTTTTTGTTCCTTTAACAAGATAGTTTTAAATTGCTTATTTTTGAATTTCCTAATTTCTTCTTCTGCATAAGTAAGTCTGCTGTTAATGCTTTCTATTGTATTTTTCAGTTCAGTCATTATATTCTTCAGTTCTATTTTATTTATGTTTTCTATTTCTTGGTTAAACTTCTAGTTTTATTTGTGTGTTTTTTCTGCCTTTGTTTAGTTATCTATTTCTTTGCAGCTCATTGAGCTTCTTGTAAATTATTATTTTTAGTTCCTTGTCAAGAAGTTTATCAATATCCATTTCTTTAGGATTGTTTACTGGTCTTTTATTCATTTATTTTATTGGTTTTCCTGATTCTTCATAGTCCATATAGCCTTACCTTTGATGGAGGCAATACCTCTTCCAGTCTTTACAGAATGGTTTTGTCAGATAAAGGATTTTTTTCTGGGTGATGAAACTACCTCTGGGATCATAGTCAAGTGGAGCTAAACCCAGGTTCTATAGCTACTTCCAGATCCATTGTTGGAATCACAGTTGTCAGACCTGTTACCAGGGATGTGGACAAGTGTGACTTCTACTGGGTCCCTAAGCATGTTCCTGCCAGGTCCCTGGGCAAAAAAGATTGCCAATGGACCACAGTAGAGTAGGTTTGGGGCTGAGTCATGAGATTTCTTCAGAGACCACGGTCAGAACCATGGTCACCAAGTGTGTTACTGGGAGTCACCACACCTTTGGTGGATCCTTTGGTGGATCCTGGGTGGTGAGGACTATCTCTAAACTTTGGTAGAGCAGAACTGGAGCCAAGTCATACTGCTGCTTCAGGAATAGTAGTCAGGTTCAAGGTTGATGGTTCTGCTACTTGTAGCACAGATGCATGTGGTTCCTGAGTCCCTTGCTCGAAGGGGCTAGTGGCAGGAACACAGACAACCAGGCCTGGTGCTGAGTCTATAGGGGGAAAGTGCTGCTTATAGTCCACAATCAGGGCCACAATTGGAGGTCCTGCCAACTATGCATGGGACTGACTTCTCAAAGCAGGCCTCCTTGGTCTTTGGCCCTAGGGGATCTTTGTAGCCTCCTGCCTGAATCCCAGAGCACCCATAAAGGAACTTTGGTCTGTGGATGGCTGCCAAATATTTTTTTTCTATAGAGGGACATGGGCTGGAGACTTCCTATTCTGCCATCTTGCTAATATCATATCCCTCAGCATAAATGTGTTATATCATAGTTTCTGTTGATCAGAAGTCTGGAGGTAGCATGACTAGATCTTCTGCTCAGCGTCTCCCTGGATTGAAAGCAAGGTGTTTATTAGGACTACCATCCTCATCTGTAGCTTGGGGTCTTCTTCCAAACTTGTTAGTTATTGGCAGCATTCATTTTCTTGTAGGTAAGGAGAGAGGTAGTTGTTTCCTTATTGACTGTCAGCTGAGAGGTTCTCTCAGAGTACTAAAGGCCAGGCCCATTCTTTGCCACATAGCTCCTTTCATCTTTAAGTGGAAGTAGCATGAAGCATGACAAATCTTTCTCATGCTTGAAACCTGTGACCAAGCAGAGAAAACTATATGCTTTTAAAGGGCTCAGATGATTGGATCAGGCCACCCAGATAATCTATCTGAAGGTCAGATGTCCTATTTAACCTAACCTAATCATGGTAATGAAATCAAACACATTCACTGTCCTGGGGTTACCCATGAAATGCATGACAGCAGGGTCAGGAAATCTGGAGATTATTTCAGAACTCTGCCTACTACACTATTCTAAGTTTCCCTTCTGGCACTGTTTGCATCCACTAAAGGAAACTCCTTGTTAGAATCAGGAGGCATCATGCCTACTATGTGCTAGGCCCTATGAAGGATGTAAAATACACAGATAAATCAGCCCTTCTCTACCCTTTCACAGTTTTTGAAACATTTCTGGAACTGTGCTGTCATTTTCTCTTTTAAAAACAACAACAACAAAAAAAAAAAAAAAAAAAAAAACCACAATTTTATCACATTTAAATTGTATATGTCAGGAAAATGGAGTTCAGAAAGTTTAAAAGATGAACTTGAGGTAGCAAATGCAGTGAACTTGAGCTGGGTTTTTTGACTCAATAATGAGAACCTCTAAGAGCAGGACTTTCACTATAGCAAATCTCCACCATCAAGATCTTATCACTACAAAAAGTGAGATGTGGTTGAAGATTAAGAAGAAATAATCAGAGTGGTGCTTTCCGATGCAGCTTAAGTTCAAGGACAATAGGAGGATGGAGAAGGTTGAAATATACGTTGGGGAAATGGGTATCAGGTATGCAAAGGGAGAGAAAGAGTGTCATAGTCAGACGCACAGTGTGAGCAAAGGCAGGAACAAGCAAAGTGTGTTGTGGGGGCAGAAGGGAAATTGTCAAAGGATTAATTGATACGTGTTGACAGTTTGGCAGGAAGGTGGCTGAGTCATGGACAACCTTGTGGGCAAGACCCAGGAATCTGCTGTGGGGTGTTAGACTCGAGGGACCTGATGTGTTTTTTTAGCTGGAGAGTGATTTAAACTAGCAGTGTTGTAACAGGGAGTTGGAGATTCAAATAACCTTCCATCCATTTAGAAATTTCTTCTAATTTCTACCGTAGGCCCACTAACAATTTGTGAAGTAAATATAGTAGGTTTTAATTAACAATTAAAACATGGCCAGGAAGGCTATGTTAACCAGTGTGATGTGTCAAACAGTCTATAAAACCAGTGTATGGTGCCCCATGATCTCATTAATGTACACAGCTATGATTCAATAATAATTAAAAAACCTACAAAAAAAAAAATTAAAACATGGAATAAAATGGGATGGAATATGTTAAAGGACATAGGATGCAATAAGGGTAACAAGTCTTATTTCTTAAAACTGCTCCAATTCGTGTGTGTGCACACATATTTTGTGTTTTGTATAGTATACTGCTATATGAAATATATTTCTTACTGTGGGTAACAGTCAAAAAAGTTACAAAAATACTGCCCAGAGAAACCCTTGTACATGTGTACACCATGACTATTACAATAATGCCGCTTGAAGCCATGTTTATAATCACCAATAATTGGAAACACCTTCAATCTCCGTCCTCAGGAGAATAGATAAATAAGTTGTGGATTATGCATGCAATGAAGTTCAGAGTAATACTTTAAAAAACAAAACAAAACTAGAGCCACATGTATCATCATGGACAAAATAAAAATCAAAGATGAAAGAAAAAGTATGGTTTCTGAATTATGAATGTATTATTATATCATTCACATAACATTTTAAACATGTAAAAGTCATAATATAACTCACTCATATATCTATAGGAATATAAACGTGCATGAAAATGATAAATGCCAAATTAAGGATAGTGGTTATAGCTGATGAAGGGGAGAGAGAGGAATAGAATTGGGGAAAAGGACTTTCAGCCATATCTGTTGAAACAGATGCCGGGAACCTAAGCGTTTATAGTAGCATTTCCTATCTTTGTCCATAGACATGAAATATTCCATAATATGATTTTTAGAGCAGAATTTCAGGATAATTCATGAGCTAGTGCCCGGCTTGCAATAGGGTAATTTTGAGGCCATGTAGACTTAGCCTAGGGAGATGATAAGAATAGACCATTCTTATACAATAATATGTGTGATGTCAATAATAACAACATCTTGCATTTTGGAATAGTGTTTCAAAATAGAAATGCACTTCTGTAGACATCCTTTCATTTTCTTATCACAAAATAGTTAGGGAGGTTGTTTATTAACCTCAAAAAGCCAAAATTTGGAGAAATGTAGTGACTTGCCTAAGGTGAGACAGTAGAATGTAGTGGAGCTGGGAATTGAATCCAGCCAGGCACAGCTTTTCCAGTCTTTCACGGCTGGCATATGGCATTCTTTAAATATCTATCCTATCTTTCATTTATGGATATCACAAATACATGACCATGTGAGAAGATTTCCATCATTCAGACATCTTCAGGTCTCACCAAACAAGAACACTGCCACACCTGTCCTCTTGGCTGACTCCCATTGCCCTAAATGTAGGAGCATGTCATCACCTGGGCTTCCCCATTGGACAGGTGGCATGTTCCATGTGTGACAGATGACACTAAAAAGGCAAACACCTGGTGAATTCATGGTGACCAAGCTCCAGGAAATATCAGAGGGCAGTTGTTTGGGAATGTGAGGTCCAGTGCAAACCTTCTGTAAGAATGTTTGTGGGGAGAGATGTTTAGATTCAGGCCAGATGTTTTTCTGAGCAAAAAATGCAATAAACCCAGACATCTCCCATATACCAAAAATTAGCAGACAAAAGGGTGGGTGCATAATGAAGTAAATGTGAATGGTGCTCAGGATGGCTACACTATAGAAATAATGGGAAAAAAGACAAAAACAAATGTTTATGCGTTTCTTGGGTGACAGGCACCGTGTCATGTTTTTATGAACATTATCTCTCATAATTTCCCCAACAACCTTACAAGGCAGGTGTTACTATCTCTCATTATGTACACAAGGAAAAGAGAGGTCAGAAGATAGTTTGCCCAAGGTCACTGGGCATGTGATACAGGCAGGACTTGAACTAGAGTTTTGCTCCGTGTCTTGCAACGTTTCCTCTATATCACACAGCAATAAATTGAAAGAGAAAAGAACCAGCATGTATAAGCCAACATATGGTTACTATGAGAAGCAGATTTTGGAATACTGGGAGAGGAATTGTAGGACTTTTGGCAGGGAAACCATTTGAGGTTCTTGAGCAGACAATTGAAGTGATTGCTGTGTTCTATGTAGCAGCAAAGAGAGGGAGGCTGCAAGCAGCCCTGCAGTGCTCCCAGCCCTGGGAGCTGAGTGTGTGCACAGCCACATGGCTCTGCTGACCCAGGAGGTGACCTGTTACCTCTCCGTAGAGGTGTCAGGAGAAGCTGTTTGCCTCACGTGATAAGTTGAAACTCAGAACACATTTTCACTCATCAACCACGTCCTCCTTGGTAGTTGGATTCTGGTCTGCAGAACAGTGACAAAATCCAGTGTGGGCTGGATTTGCTTTTATGGGAAAGTCTGGGAACCCAATCACCATGTGAAGAATGCATTCTGTGGGAAAATCTGGTCATAGTTTGGCTTTTAAGTAAACGTTTGGAATGTAGCCTGCCTGTAAGTTGAGAATGGCCTATATTAGAAGAATATTGAGCGTTGAGGTGTTGCGAGTGCAGAGGTTCAGGGCTGACTCAGAGAGGGGTGAGGGGTGACGTTTATGAGCAGCCACACATTCCAGGTGCTGAACTGAGTGTCCTGCATACCCATTCTCATCCTGTCCCAGCTGAGTTCTTGAGGTCAGCAGGAACATCCTCACTTTAGTCCATAGGAATTACGATCTTGGCGAGGTTCATTAACTTTTCCAAAGATACGCAATAGGGAAAATAGAGGTTTGAAGTTCTTTCCAGAAAGAGTCAGGGCCAAATCTAAATCAAATGGAAAAATGAGCAGAGCCTTTCTTCTTTCCCCAGCCTTGTCTCTTAGTTAGCATCATTGTGATAAAAAGAGCCATTAAAGAACCCCGCATGGATGGCTTCTTAAAATCACACTAACTGGTTGGAAAAAGTGTGACAAAGCAGGATGATAATGTCCCTCCAACCTGCTTCTCATACCTGCTTCAGCCCTTTCTTACCCCTCCGTCTCATCTCCTCTGGGGTTGGATGCAGATACAAATCAGTGGGTGTTTAAAATCATCAAGAGGCCAGAACCAGCGGCTCATAGCTGCAATGCCAGCACATTTGGCACATTGGAAGCCAAGATGGGAGGATTGCAGGAGTTTGAGGTTGCAGTGAGCTATGGTACACTCTAGCCTGGGGCAACAGAGCAACCCTCTGTCTCAAACAAAATAAAAAAGAGAAAGAGAGAGAGAGAGTCTCCAGTGGAAAAGAGGGAAGGGGGACAGGTGATGAGAGGGGACAGATGGACATGAGCTCCATGGCAGTGCTAAGCCCAGCACAACATAGAGTCACCTTTTCCTGCCAGGTGACCCTCTCTGGCCCTTCTTCCACACTGCCCAGGGGCCTGCTGGACTGTTGTCACTGTTTGCTTCTGTCTGTTCCTAAGACTGCATGGATCACTTTGTAGCTGGGATTTCTGCCATTCTGTGAGCAAGCCTCTGTCCTAGCCTAGGCATATGCAGCATGACCCGTGGGTAATCCTGGTGATCCACCTTCCCCAATCAAAGAGCTTCCCTACACTACTTCAGGTGGAAACATTATTCCCCTACCCCCCGGGGGTCTTAACACCCTCCGAGCATCAGCGGCAGACATGTCAAGGCTGTGCTTCTCCGTCTCTTCCGCTCCCACTTCCATTTATCCAACAAGCACTAACCCGATTCTAATAACATGTGAGGCTTATGTGGTGCGCATGAGAGAAAATAAGCTATAATCTTGGTCTGGAGGATTTCACATTTGAGAGAGAGAGAGTGACAGAGAAAAAGAGAGAGATAAGTGAACATCTTCCTTTTTTTTTTTTTTTTTGCAGTTTTTGTCCAGGACCAGGTTTGAACCCAACACCTCCGGTATATGGGGCCAGTGCCCTCCTCCTTTGAGCCACAGGCACCTACCTGAACATCTATTTTTTTAAGCAAAGAGAGTTTTTATTTAATAACAGAGAGCTTAAAGCACTTCCAAAGAGAGTTGGAAGTGGATCCCTTTCATGAATGAGAACAGGCGAGAGAGAACAACATCTATTTTATGTCTGAGGGATGTACAGAGATCTGGGGAACAGAATTAAGTACACACCTGGGTCTCTCTTGGGAAAGAGGGAATTGGGTGTGGAAGGAGGAGGAAGCATTCCCAGCTCTTTAGAGGATCAGGCAATCCCAGTGGTGGGGACAGGGTGGTGGTATGGTGGGAATTTGAAAAGTCTGGATTAGAAAACAAAGTTTGAAAAGTCAGGTGATATTCTTACTAAACCAAATGCACTAAACTAAACTAAATGAGCTAAACTCATTGCATCAGATTAGTTTGGGGAGCTGTGTGGTGATCCTTCTATATAGGTAACAAGTCATGCTGGAAAGGCCCTAAAGTAGAAAAGCTTAGAAGTCAGGCACTGTGAATCCTGAAGATTTGTTTTAACAAGCAGTATAGTTAGAGTTTTGGGAATTCAGAGGCCTAAAATTGCATATGTGTGTAGGCAAGAGGAAACAGACGGCATCCTTTCCCAGTTATTGTATTTCCAAAGAGTCCTGTCAATAATTAACTGCAAATGTGTGCTTCGATGGAGAACATTCTCACTTAAGGTATTAGAGCAGAAGACTCCCCCAACTCTTTGGCCCCAAGAATCTGCTAGTTCTTTTCTGTTTAGAGATAGTGGGTTCTGTTAGAACCATTCTATGGATGAAAAAAAAAACAAGACCCAAAGAAGATAAGAAACTTGCCCATGCTCTGTATAAGTGATAGAGTATTGGACATCTAGTGAACCCCAACCTGAGACAGTGGCCAGCAAGGGAGACAGTGCTGAAGAAAGGATGAAACTTACAACAAAGTTAGTGCATAAAAGTGCAAGCCTGTAAGGGCATACACTGTTCCATGGGCCTAGAGGGCAGCATGAGAAAAATGTAGCCCCTGTCCAGTTTCCCAGAATCTTTTTATTAGGTACGTAACAGAGTATCCGTGTAAGGAGGCACAGCAGTCAGTAGTCAGCAGTCAAGGTTAAGAAAGAGAGAAGGCAGATTACAGCCCCCAGAAGGTTGAGTAAAGGGTAAATGTGACATAGGGTAGTGGAACATCTGAAGAGGCCAGATAATGGTGCAACAGAGAGAGATGGGGAGAGGAAGTCTCATCTCAGGCAGACATCTCAGCTTCTCCAGCCTAAGCTACTAGTTGATGGTCTCAGTTGCTTGCACTGCTGATTTCCCCATGCAGGGATAGTCACCTAGACATTCCCCTGAGTAGGCACTTGACCCTGAGTTGGAAGGTCTGAGGGAAATTCATCCTGTCCACTTCCCACAATAGGGAAGGAATTGAGTCTGTGTTTGTGTAACTATACTCAGGGGTTTGACGGAAAGAGGGCACAGCTTTTTGTTGGTGACCTACTCAGCCTTTCCTAACCTTTTAAAGTCAGGACTTGAATCCTCTGTCCAATGTCATCTCTGCTTCTTTCCTCCACCCCCAGCAAAAGCTCATTTTTGTTTGTTTTGTAAATCACAACCAGAATGTCCTTGAGGTATTCCTTATCTGTGTTTGTTTCTTCTGTGACCTACCCCTCCTTGAGAACACATCTTTAGGGGAATCTCTGCATCTGCGGCGATGAGTGAAGAACTGAGATGACTTCTCTCTGGCTCACTGGTTAGAGGGAGCATTGCCTTCCGCAAATGACACGGTGTGTCCCACCCTTCTGTGGGTCGGTACGTAGTCAACAGCATGACATCCTCGTGGTTTTCTCTCTCTCTTCTCCAAGTACAAACACCAAGATAATTACACAAAGGCCCTTTTTTTCAATTAACATCTTCCCCACATTCCAGAAGTAGCCATCTGTTTCTCTAGCCACGTCAATAAGTATGTCAAGCGTCCCTCTTCCAGAAGGTGCTGTGAAAGCTTATTGCTCAGAGTTTTGTATTTTATAAATTGTGAGATGCCATCCAGATTGTCCATCGTGTCAACCTAGACTGGCCCCACTGGACCAACTAAGATATTTAGTTCTATCTCCTCACTCCAGAATGAATCACTTATGGGGGCCCTTTGAATTCTAAAGTGTCTTCATGCTGAAGAGGCCTAGGTTGATGCTTGCTTGGGAAAAGCTCTTTTGGCTCGATTTGGCCAAACTGTTAACAATGCACACGTTTTCCTCTTGGTCTCCTCCTCTACATGGTGGGGTCAGAGTCCTGCAGGCTTCCTGGCTAGGGAACGTTGCTCTGTTTTGGGAAAGCAGAAACAGAGGGGGGTGGAAGAGTGGCGGTGGTTTGTTGAGCCCTGGAGTGACCTGGCCCTCCTGGCTTGGAATGCTGTTGTTTGAGAGCTGCAGCCAGAGAGGGAGCAGGGCAGAGGGAGGCAGCCAAGAAACACTGAAGCCACAGCTTTAGGGAGCAGGGCTGGGTGAGGCGAGGAGGAGCTATTGCTAAACCAAAATATTTAACTAGATTTCACTTCTTTCTTTCAGTCCAAATTCTTAGCTTGAAAGTTTGGCTTTGAAGTTGTTTCTTTTCTTATTGTTCCAACAATATTGTTCTTTCTATCTTGTTTTTGGGTAAAACCATAGACTATTTAGATTACTTCTAAATTATAGCATTAAATTTCTCAAATTCCTGGGTGTGCTCTCCATCCCAGGCCTTTCTTGAGAATCTCCTGTCTCAAGTAAGAACAGCCTGACTAAAATTTATAGTTTGAATCTTTAGCAGTTCTTACGTATTTTGCAAATTTTTGTGGTGTTGCTAAGTAGATTTTATAAACAGAGGGTGCCAAAAAGTGTATACACACTTTAAGAAAGGAAAAAAACATATTAAAATTGTAATACCCAAGTCACATTTGATGTCTGCAGTTACAAGAGGTGTTCAACATGACTGTATCCATCTTTTGTTATTGCTATATTGAGTGTTACAATTTTAGTATAGTTTTTGCCTTTCTTAAAATGTGTATACATTTTTGGCACTCGCTGTGTATACACTGATATAAATACATACCTATATATATATATATGCTATATACATTACAAAATACATATTTTGTTATGTATATTACATACGCAGCTGTTCCCAACTTCTTTACAGAATATTTATGTCAGCTCTTTCTATAGACAGCACACACTGTGAAAGGTATAATAACAGAAGTCATTGCAAAGATAATAAGATATAGAAAGAAAAAGCTTTTTATCAAAAAACATGTATACAAAGAAAGCATCTTGTATATTTCCCTTGGAAGAACAAGATAAGCAGACCCCTGGTGAAGCCACCTTGCTGAGATGACTTAGTTCCTCTTGTGTCCCCCCTACTGCCACCAAGTAATTGGATGACACTTACAGGTTTTATCAAGCTCAACGCCCCATGAGAGAAGGGTCTCTTTCCTCCATGGTCTCCTCGGGTAGGAAAGCAGATGCCCCCTTGTCCCCAAGCAGGGTCTCCAAGCTGCCAGGACTGCAGTGTATCTCCTCGGGGAACATGTCTGTGTCAGCCAAAGGAAGTGAGTTCCCCCTTGAATTCCTTTTCATGTCTCTCTCAGATTTTCTGTGAGCTCGTGCTGTGGGCCTTGCCTGTGCGGGACCCTAAGCTTGTCCAGATAAGTAAACCAGGAGCACCTTCCAGGTGCTCCCAGCCTCTCAGGGGAGTGAGGAGAGTTTATGAAACAGGCCAAGCTGAGTAGAAAGGACCAGTCGAGATGTGGAGAAAGGGCTGTCTTGGAGGACCGAGAAATAAGGAAAGGCTGTTTCCTAAATCAGAGCTGGGTGGTTTAGATTAGACTTTGAAGGATTGCTAAGAATTGGTCATGAAGATAATGAGAAGGGCCTTCCAGGCCAAGGGAGCAAAGAGCCAGAACCAAGGCAAAAGATATGCAATCCCTGATGTGTTTGGAAAATGCTAATTTGGCTGGTACGGCTACATCATGAAGTTTGAAAAGGCATCCAGGCACCCTAGTAGCAAGAGGTTGACCTTTAGTCTGTAGGTGCTGATGAGTATTGAGGCAAGGAAGGCCCAGAGATATACTTGATATCAAGTACAAATATGCCAATTTTTTAAATTGCCAGTTATTAAATTACTCTTTTGGGGCAGGAACCAACAAGCCTCCCGGGTTTGTCTGGGAGAACCCCACCTTGCATTCTGAGCAGGGTGCTGTGTGGCTCAGGCTTCTCTGTAATGCATGTCTTTGCTAATTGAGTTGCTGTTTTTCTTCAAGATGGCAGATGCGTTAGGTTAATGCCAACAAATATTTCCATAATTACACTCCCCAGTGGGAGAATGAATCCCCTTCATACATTCTCCCAAGAAAGTTTAAGTCTTTCTTGATACCCTTTTCAACTACTTAAACTTGCTCTGACCTTTTTGATTTTTCCTCTAAACTTCACTTGTACTTATAGTCAATATTTACAGTTAGGACTGCTTAAAACCCTTAGTAAAACCAGAAATGATACTGGGTACAAGAATCTCGTGTGGCTTAGTTTTGTCTCCCCAAACTAATTGTCAATCTTTGAGACTGTGCTTCATATTTCATTTGAATCCAGCCTATTATTTCTAGCATGGTACAATGCTGGTTACACAGTATGTATAACATAAGTACTTGATCGATTGGTCTGCTATGCGCTTTTTCCCATCCAAGTAGAAATGTGGGTGCTCATTCCCTGGGGAGGGTCCAGGTCCTCTGAGCTGATATTGTATGTGGAAGCCACTTCTTGTCAGTGTATTCATTCATGTTTTCACATACTTGTGGGACAGGCATGGAGCTCCTGCTATGCCACATCCTGTCTATACACATCATGTTTTCTCTTAGCTCCTAAATTTGGGGATCAGACTCAGGCAAACTGTTTTCTGTTCTGGCCAGACCTTGGCCACCTGTTAGGTGGTAGTAGAAATGCTTTCTCAAGGGTAGAAAGGCCCTTAAACCAGGAACCCTGCTCAAATCGTAATGCAGGCTAATTACACTCCATCAATCTGCTGGTATGTGTTCCCCTGGCCAGGTCCCACTCCACTTTCTTCATAAAACCTGATGAGGACCATTGTATAAAGCAAGGACTGTTACTTTCTGCTGCTCAGCGCTCTGGCAGATTCTGGCGATGGGCCCAGAGGAATGTGTGTGCATTCAAGGGCAAATGTCACCATCCCCCTGCATTGTGCTGAGAGGCCCCTTGTGTTTTGAGACTGGGAGCTGCATAAAGCCCCAATGTCTTCCCCACAGTGCACCCCAGTGCGGGAAGCTCCTTTTCAGCTGTGGAGCCACAGAGCTTCTCACAGAGGCACTCTGGCTCGCTGTCTGACTGTAAACACTCGCGTCTCAGATTCTCAAACACCCAAGCTCGGTTAGTGTCATCTTTCTGTTATGACTCCATCTGGTGAAAGCCTGTTTCACTTTCCTTCCAAAGTGACTGATTTTTGAGCAGCAAAGGCATTTCTTTTTTAAGACTAAAACAGCCATTAAGATTTTATAGCAGTGTGGCCTTGGGAAAATACCACTAATTAGCTACAGTCCGTGCTGTGGATTTGACAGTATTCCCTGCAAGACTATTACTCACCCAGAAAGTTCCATCTGCATTTCAAAGTCTCACTCTTCTCCTGGAGTACCTGTGTTCTGGTCCCTACATAGTGAGATGCTACCATCTTCACTAGCTTGGGTACCACCTGCTCAGCTGGCCTTCTCTGATTCCTACTCTTAGGTGTACACACTCCTTCTAAATTACCACAGGATTTTGTTTGCTTTTCTCTTGAAATTCTTTTCATTATAGATTTTTTGCCTTAATCCATGACTTTGACTTTTCAGTAAGGTCCTTGGAGGGAAGAATCAATGTCGTAATCATTATAATCCTCACAGTACCTGGTATAGTACCTTGTCCATGAGAAGACTGTTCTAAAAGAAATGATTAGAACTTATTTTAATTAATCACACCCAACCATCTTCAATGACCCCCAAAACCGATTTCACATATGACATGATGATGATGATGACAATAACTGTGGTATATGTCTACCATGGAATACTGAATAGTATTCCTTAAAAGGATGGAGTATCCTTAAAAAGTATCCTTAAAAAGGATGGAGACTTTACATCTTTTGAATTAACCGGAATGGAGTTGGAACACATTCTTCTTAGTAAAGTATCACAAGAATGGAGAAGCAAGAAGCCAATTCAATTCTAATATGAAGCCAGTAGATGATCTATTATATACCCACATAAGGGATCATCAGTAGATGATCTATTATATACCCACATAAGGGATCATCAGTAGATGATCTATTATATACCCACTCAAATCAATTTAAGGTGGGGGGCAGGGGCACAAGGGTACAGGAAGAGGGGAGGAGAGAGAGGAATAGGGGTGTTCCCACTTAATGGGCACAATGTTAGGGTGTATGACACACCTCTGAGAGGCAGGGCACAATAAAACGAAATGAAATAAATAAAGTATACTTAAAAAATAGTTACAATAGCTATCATCAATTGAACACTTGGTACATTCTAGACACTACGTTAAACACTACATATATTATCTAATTAGTTCCCTATTATTATGACCATTTTAAAGATGAAACTTGGCTTTAGAGAGAATAACTCATCTGACAACCTCTGAAATAATTAAATGATAGAATGATAGCAGCAGGTCCTTCTGAGCAAGAACCATTAACCACTCTGTCCTGCTCTGCGTGAAAGTGGATACTCTGCTTTTATTCCCTCTAGGCTTGGGATGAGGGTAGTGGGAAGAATTGATGCATTTGTGAAATCAGCCTAGAATGAAAGAATTTAGTAGCTAGAAAGAGCATTCTAGGATAGCTCCTCTTACACCACCTCCCCAACCCCAAACCCACCCCAGGGTGCTTCTAAGATAAGGGAATGGAAAACCGGGTGAGCCTTCCCAGGCTGCTGGACTTTGTAAGACATTGTCGCAAGCCTGCCAAGCCTCTTTTCATGTTGGCGACTTTATAAATGACTATAATTGCACCAGGCTTTGGTCGAAGACTTGGAGCATAATAAAAATGTCAAACTCATCAAGAAGGTTTTCAAGACCAAATAAACCCCGAAGAGGCTATAATCTTTGATGGCTCTAAATTTGTGAATCACAAGAATGTGGGAAAGTCTAACTGCAGCATGCCAAGCTACTGAAATGTCACTATTTATTGTTTCAACATCTTTTGGTAATGGAAGTTTGGTTGCAAGATCAGAAATCTCTCCTGGAAATATCATAACATTCTTTTTCTTTATTGTGACAAAGCAGCTGTCTATATGAACAGTGCTGTATGTGTCACAAAGCAAGATTTAAAATAAACACAAGTTTGATTTGCCTGGATTCATGGCCAAAATCTCATTATATTGGAAATGTTTAAAGTTAGACCAAAGTTTCTCTCTCTCTCTCTCTCTCTCTCTCTCTCTCTCTCTCTCTAATTAGGGTAACTTAGGGAAACCATATGAAAAGTGGGAGAGAAGATTTCACGTGATGTAGGAAGTCGGATTTCAGCAGGATCTTCAGTGTCGGGTTTGGAGAGGCAGAGATCTGGATGACAGACATAAGCTGAGGGGGGAGAACAGACAGGAGGGGTGGCGATAGTGATAAGGAATGTGAGTTGTCTGGAACTGAAGAAGCCAGGGAAAAAATAATTAGCATAGTATTAGTAATTTATTAAAGTCCTCTTAGATGCCAGATTCTGATGCAGAAGCTTTGCAAAAATTGCCTCTCTGCCCACAGCAATCCTGTCAGGGAAGTTATGTTATGTTACATTTATAAAATGAAAACTTGGATTCAACCAGATCTGTCAAGACAGAAAAGCAGATTGGGGCTTTCCAGGGGCTGGGAGCATGAGGGGAAAGGGCAGGGACTGCTGATGGGTTGGGGGCTTCTTCCGGGGGTAGGGATGAGGTATTCTGGAATTGGATAGTGATGACGGTTTTATAACTTAGTGAATACATTGATGCCACTGAATTGTACCCTTTAAAAAGGTAACTTGTCTGACGTAATTTATCTCAAAAAAATAATACTGCGGACAAAAAACTTGATAGAAAAACCAAGTTACTTTCCCAAGATCATTAAGCTGGTGGTAGGAAGGCAAACTGGGATTTGAACCCAGGACTTCCTGGCTCCAAAGCTTGTGCTTGTCCCCCTACCTCCTACTGCCTTCTCTCCTTTCATGACCTAGAGGGCATAGCAAAGAGTGAAATCTATTTTTGCTCCAAATGCCCTGACGCTGTCTGACAGATGACACAGAACCAAGTGGGTTGTGAGATACACACTGAAGCTCTGAGTGGAAGGAAACACACAGGATGCTGAGGTTGAAGATGGCAAGACTTGATTCTGGACCTCAGCCAGAGTCAGAACGGGGCGCTAATATGCTGGCTCCCCAGAGGCGCTGGAACTGGCTGAGCCTGGTAATGGGATCTTTTTGGTGCCTGCAGCTGGAGGGATGTGACAGGTAGGGTCGGTGGGAGGGGGCCAGATTACAAAGCCGGTACTGCCCTTCCCTCTGGTGGGAGAACTTTAATTTGGTGCGGTGGGCAGTGGTGCATAAGGGAGATTATTGTTGTTAGAAGGTTCTTCTGGAAGCGTAAAAGGGCAGGTGAGTATGAAGACAGAGCGGCATCAGGCATGAGTTGAGGAGAATTTAGTCCCAGGGTTTAGTAGAGGAAATGGAGAGAAGGACAAAATATGGGTAAAGGTTACAAAACAGGAGAAACAGTCTTGCTCACGGACGAAGGAGAGGGAAGAGTTCTAGAATACTTATGAGTTTCTCTTCTTAACTTTGGTGTTCTGTCCCGGAAGACTAGAAACAGGAAGGTGCTAAGGATGGACGTGAGGTAGAAAGGAGAGGAGAAAATGATGAAACCAGTCTGGGACCTAATGAGTGTGGAGTGGGGACACTGGAAGATGTACCCGGAGTTTTGCCAACGTGCCACCCACACCCTCAGCCCAGGCAGGTGCAGGCTTTTCCTTCTTTTCTCTTTAGGAAGACAAGGTCTGATTGCAATGCTGGAGAGAAATCTGAAAGGACAATAGCAATCCAATGGATTTGTTTTGTTTTGTTTTGGAGACAGAGGCTCACTCTGTTGCCCTAGATAGAGTCCTATAGTGTCATCACAGCTCACAGCAACCTCTGTCTCTTGGGTTCAAGCAATCCTCTTGCCTCCCGAGAAGCTAAAACTACAGGCACTTGCCATGACTCCTGGCTGGGTTTTCTATTTTTAGTAGAGATGGGGTCTTGCTCTTGCTCAGGCTGGTCTTCAACTCCAGAGCTCAAGCAATTCACCTGCCTTGACCTCCCAGAATGCTAGGATTATAGGCATGAGCCACCATGCCTGGCCCAATCCAATGCATTTTTATAGCACTTTGTAATTTATGGATTACTTTGACATGTTTTATTTATCATCGCACACTTTTATCACAATCTTTCCACAATGGTGTATGTGCCCTACATGAAGCTGTACGGTTAGATTTACTATGGAATTTCATTCAGCAGTTTGAGAATTTCAGATCAAACGTGCTTAAATCCAAGGAATGACCTCAAATAAGGGATGTAGGGAGTTCAAAAGGAAGAATCAGAAAGGCCCAGAATATTTGGGTGCAAGGTAAGATATCTTCACCTGTGCCTGGTGAAATGGGTGTTATCAGCAGCAAATCAACAAATGCCTCATTTGAACTTAAAGGAGCTCCAGGAAGGTTCTAGCAAGGCTAGGAAATGATTTATATTATTGAAAATGCCAATTGTAGGGTGCAAACCACAAGGCTGTGGAATGATATCTTTGAAATGCTGAAAGGAAAAAATATCAACCTAGAATTCTACATCCAGTGAAAATATTCCTTATAAAGGATGGCAGAAAAAATGCTATAGAGAAAAATAAAGCAGAAATGATCAGTGGATGAGGAATGGAATGTCAATTTTAAGTAGAATAGTTGAGGAAGATCTTCCTGGGAAAGCAAAAAGTACTGGGACTTGAAAGAAGTGAGGAGGTGAGCTAGGTAGACAGGTGGGAGAAGATTCCAGGTAGAGGTTACTACAAGCAGAACGGCCCTGAGAAGGGTGCAGGTCTGGGTGCCAAAGAAACAGCAAGGAGGCCAGAGTGGCTGGGGCAGAAGGATCAAGAGAAGGGGAGGGATGATGTCCTAAGTTAGCAGGGGCCAGATGGTGGAGCACATTGTAGGAAGGATAAATCTGTATCTTGGGTGGCGCCTGTGGCTCAAAGGAGTAGGGCGCCAGCCCCATATACTGGAGGTCATGGGTTCAAACCTGGCCCCAGCCAAAAACTGCAACAACAACAAAAAAATATGTATCTTGTTTGCCTGGGACAATCCGAATTTATACCTACTATCCTAATATTATTTTGGTGTCAAACATGTCCTGATTTAGATGGGAAACTTTGCAATCACCCTAAGTATAGACCATTTAAAGACATTAGCCTTTATGCAGATTGAGGTGGGAGCCCCTGGGGGGTTTTAGCCAGAGATCTGCCTCTACTGTAGTCACCCTGATACTCTAGTGAGGAATAAATGAAGAGAGGGCAGAACAGAAGGAAGGGTGTCAGGTGGCTAACTGTGGAAAAACCCACGTGAGAGAGGAGGGTGGCTCGGGCCACATGGTGAGAGGGTGTAAGTGGTGGGATGACATCGAAGGTTTCTGACCTAAACAGTTGGAAGGATGGAGTGTCAGCAGCTGAGATGGGCCAGATTTGGGGAGAAACAGCTTACGGATGGAAGATGGGGAATTAGATTTTGGATTGTGAAGTGTTTGAACACCTATGTAAAGATGTTGGAGAACCAGTGGCTGTAAAGTCTGAGGTGCACGAGAGCTTCGGCCTGGAGATGTGGATGTGATATTTAATGCCAAGCGACTGGAAGAGATGGCCCAGTGTAGAGCAAGGAGTGAAGGAAGTCAAAGAATTGAGCTCTGTGATGTTCCAGGGTTTGAAGTCAAGGAAAGGGAAAAACCTTAGACTGAGGAGGGGCAAGCAGAGAGAGAGAACCAAGGGAGTGTGCTGTGCCAGAGGCCACCTGCAGACAGTATTTCAAGGAGGAAGGAGTAATCAGCTGGGCCAAATGTCTCTGTTTAGATTAGATAAGATATGGACCTAGAATTGGCCGTAAGATTTAGCAACTTGGCATTATTTAGTAATCTTGACAATGGAAATGTCTATACATGGTGAAAGCAGAAACTTGACTGTGAGGAGTTCAAGAGAAAATTATGACTGACTCTGTTTGGGGTTTTTTGGTTACTTTATTTTCCTTTTCCCTGCTTTCAAACACTCTCCTTGGTCCTCATGAAAAGCAAATGACAAAACAAATTTCTCCAAGAAACCTTTTCTAAACTATTTTATGCAGTGACTGGGCAGAGAAACCCCAGGAGCTATGTTGTTTTCTTTTTTTGGCGTCTGGTTCCTTTTGGGGACCGGGGCATTTTGCAGCAGTGTGATAGCTCATTTTATATACCTTGTCACTGAAGCTTCTGAGGCAAAGTGAATGCAGTTTGGAGGCAGCAAACTCCAACAACGGGATAAACTGCTCAAAGGAACAAGACCTCCCAGAAATAACATATTTCGAATGCCAATTGTAATGTGGCTGTCCTTGAAATTGAGAGATAAATCTGAAAACATTTCAGGGGAGAAAAAAAAAAAAACAAAAAACCCAGCAGAGCTGGATGACACGTTGGCTTTGAGGGGAACATGAGGGGAAAAGAAAGACTACACAGAAGTTTGGGGGGCGTCCATAGCTCTGCGGTGCTGCAACAGAAATGTATTGGTAGGAAAAGATGGGCCAGCTGGAGACCACATGGTAAGTTCAATTTGGAGCCTTTGACAGAGACACAAGTAGAGAGCTCTGTTGTTGGCTAGAAGGGGAGACCAGAGAGCCAGTGTGGATCCAGAGTCCCTGACGGGGAAGTGGCAGAAGAAGTCACATTTCCTAGGACAGGTGAGATTTTAGGGGCCATTCCCAAGGTTAGGGAAGGGCAACTTGGCTATGTTGGGATTAAGTGGTAATGAGGAAGATCATAGGGAGATGGTCTAGCTTGCAGGAACACTCAGAGGCAAGGAGATAGCATTTGTAAATGACAAGGACCTTGAGAGGTGATTGTGGTAAGTTAAGGTGTTGGAATAGGAGATTTCCCTCCTGCACTCACTTAACTGTCTGCTAAGACCCAACTATCACGCTCAGCATGGGGGAGACAAAGCTGAGAAGGGTATGGTGTCCACACTCACTGTCGTTTTTGTGAGACAGAAGCGTGTGGTCATCTCAGCACAGAGCATGATAAGGGTTGTAATCAGGGGATGAGGGGGTGCTCAGGAGAGCACAGCGCAGGTAGATCTCGTCGAGCCCTGAGTCTCAGCAGACATGTGGCATCACAGCTGTGCTCAACAAGGCTGAGCTAGGTGTGGGGTGGAGAGACCAGTGTGGTTTTCCAGCTAGACAAACACTAGAGTGTGTGGAAGAGTGTGAAAGTTCAGAACCAGGGAAGGGCCTAGAATCTGGAGGAAATCAGGAAACAGTGCAGGGAAGGGGCACCAGGCCAGGGCACAGGAGGCTTTGCCAAGGGCAAGGACAGCAGGACGGATGTTTGCCACATGCCTACAGTGTGATGGTCCCGTTGTCGAGGTGTCATATTGTTTAGTTCAGGTGTGATCTTTTCATTTTCTAAATGTGTGCTCATTGTAGAAAAGTTACAAAACACAAAAAGTAGTAGAAATAAGAAAATCAGCCTCCACTGTTAGCATCCTGATGTACCACTTCCTGGTGTTACATATATAAATTCTCTACCATCCTTGTATTACTTAACATCATAAAGAGGTCATAAAGGGGATTCCCACCCTGTTATGCTTCTTCATACAAATCGTGTGTGAGTAAAATGTAATATTCCATCATATGAGTGCACAATAATCTATTTAATTGACCCCCCAGTGCTGTGCATTTGGGTTACTTCCAGTTTTATGTAAACATAAATAAGAATGTGATAAACAACTTGTCTATTAATCATTGGCCCTCCTATTTTGGATTATACCTTTAGGATTAGTTCCCATAATTGGAACTGATGACTGGGTCAAAGGCATTGTAGGTTACTTGGTTGCTATCAAAGGTAAATGGGGTTTAAATGGGTTCCTTCCTTCCTTCCTTCCTTCCTTCCTTCTTTCTTTTTTCTTTCTTTGTTTCTTTCTTTCTTTTTTTTTGAGATAGAATCTTACTCTGTTACCCTGAGTAGAGTGCTGTGACATCATAGCTCACGGCAACCTCCAACTCTTGGGCTCAAGCAATTCCCTTACCTCAGCCTCCTGGGTAGCTGGGGCTATAGGCACCCACCACAATGCCCGGCTAGTTTTTCTATTTTTAGTAGAGATGGGGGTATGCACTCAGGCTGGTCTTGAACTCCTGAGCTCAAGCAATTCACCCACCTCAGCCTCCCAGAGTGCTAGGATTAATAGCCCACCACACCTGGCCAAAAGGTAAATGTCTTCAAACAGTTCTTTCAACCTATGTTTCAACTGCCAGCATTTCACCACACACTCTCCAAAAGTAAAAATTATAATTTAAAATTTGATATCATTTAATCCTCATGATATATTTGTGCATTGAGTATTATTCCAAATTTACAGGTAAGGAAAATGAAAGTGATAGATTATTTCACTAGCCCCAGGTCACATAGAAAGGCACAAAGACAGAACCAGGGCCCGGTTTGGCTTCACTTGAGAGCCGTGTCCCTCTCCTGCCCTGGGCAGGGATAGTCCCCACTGAAAGATTTTATATCTGGAAAGTGACATGAAGTACAGTGTCTCTGTGTTAGTCTGTTCTGTGCTGCTATAAAGGAAGGCCTGAGACTGGGTAATTTATAAAGAAAAGAGGTTTTTTGGCTCAGGGTTCTGCAGGTTGTACAAGAAGCATCTGATTCTAGTGAGGGCTTCAGGGAACTTCCAATGCAGGCAAAAGGTGAAGGGGGAGCAGGTGCGTCACCTGTGGAGCAAGGGGGGGAGGTGCCCAGGCACCTTTGAACAATCAGCTGTCAGTGAACTACTGGAGGGAGAACTCACTCATTATCCAGCCATTCCTGAGGGATCCACCCCCATGACCCAAACTCCTCCCACCAGGCCCCTCCAAGTCTCAAATTTCAGCATGAATTTGGAGGGACCAAACATCCAAGCCCTGCCGGTCCCCTTGGCCTGCTCTAGGTGCTGGCACATCCATTGGTGATGAGTATAAAGGAGATTAACTACCAGCTAACCCCAGGAACCCTTTCTTCACACACTGTTGTTCTATAGAGCTTTATGAACAGAGTACTGGTTATATGAAGGGGGGGAGGAACAGAAAATGTACTGCAGTTTAATGTTAATACACATAGAACTTTATACGAATTAGTTAACAAATATGCTCCACTGCAAAATCTTTTAACAGTGTTGTATGGTACATGGTTGTAGGAGGGGTCACTTCACTAGTAATAAAGTTGAATTGCTCTTAGCTCAGGTCCACCTCTGATTCCTCCTGTAATTCTTTAGGTGTTCAGGTCCAGGAACCAGGATCGCCTTAAGTTTAAACTGAGGCTATAGCCAGACTAGCCACATGCATTTGATTTGCTCTTCTCAAAAGACCCCAAGAGGCCAGTAATCTCATTTGGTCACACATAAAGGGAGAGAATGTAAGAAAAATGGCAATCAGAACGGCCCTTTATTGAGTGCTTACTATGTGCCAGACACCCAGAGAATGTGAACTCACTCAGGTACGTTTGGGGCCCAGTAAGCAAACCAAATTAAATACAGGCTCTCTGGCAGAGAATCCGAGACTGTCATCGACCATAAAGAGGTGAAAACTGTTTGCAAAGAGATTTGAATTCTGTTTCAAAGCACATCCAGTCATGCACATTTTCCCCCTAACTGAAAGAAGAACACACAGTTACTAATAAGGGGAAAACATCAGATGGACAAGTAATTTATAATGATGACCATTCGATGTCTCAGAGGAAATCTATGACGCAGAGAGGCAGAGAACCACGGCAGCGTCTTGCCCAGAAGGATGTGTGTCATCCCCACTCGAGGCCCCTCCTTCACAGGGCCTTCTATCCTCTCCCATCTCCCCTCCCTGCTTTGGGTTTTTATTAATTACTCCTTTCAGTACAGGAGGACATCACATTTCAGAAGCATGTGTGAACCGCAGAGTCTCACCATCATCTAGAGAGCTGTGGTTCGTAGGAAGGCACTGGAGCGTACTCAAGGCAATTAGGATTTTTTTTTTTTTCACTACAGAAGTCCTGTGGCAACAGGGCTAAAACTAGCACAGGGTCTGCCCTTTGAGACACAGTCTGTCCTGCAACTGCAGGGAGATTACAGCGGGGGCGGGTTCCACTTATTGGTGACAGAGATACAGGGCACTCCTCTTTCCAGTAATTCACTAACGCTCTTGCTCAAGGGTAAAATGCTAGTGACTTACACACAGGTACATACACAGTTACTGCAAAATACGCATGCATTTAACAGACTCTCCTTTGCCATGTTGTATAAAATGCTATCTTACAGTGCTTGGCTTACACAATGTAGGTAACGTCTGATAGTCACTCCCCAAGTGTAAATTAGAGGGGAGTGGAGAGCAGAAGGGCCAGTTATGTCATGGGCAGAGGGGGTCTAAAAGGTGCCCCTAGGTGAGTCGATGTGTCTGCATATGACATCCCAATGTAAGCATATCTGTGCATTTATAGGTGTCTAGGTATGTTCAAAAGAAAGAGAAAGACTGGAGTTTGGAGATTACAGGAATAAATAACATGCTAGCCTAGATTCTTAGCATTCAAATATTTGCAGAGGTCTTGGCAATTTTAAAGGTGCTTTTAAATACCCTGAAAGAAAAAGCACTGGGCCTACATCCAACATGCCTGGCCTGTGCCTTAGTTATCATACATACCCCTTTACCGTATCAGCGGTAATCAGAGTTCCAGGGGAGAGATTCCATTTCCTTTCTGTATCCCTCATCCTTTCAGCATCCTGGTGTTGCTAGGGTGATTTCCTTCTGCATCAGGCATTTGGAGGGTTCTGAGTTTTTCATCACACATGAAAGCACCATCATTTTCCTTCCAGGAACAGGTTAAGGGTGTTAACAGCCTTTTCCATTCTACTGCTGCCTCCTTCCCCCTGCCAACCCTTTCCTTGGCCACCCCCATGCCCATTCACAGAGACAACGCCACAGTTCCCCTTTTCCAGTGAACATCCTATAAACACCTCCTTTGTGCTAACCCCTGGGGATCCTCAAAGACCTCACAGTCTAGAAATGGGAGACACAGATCAGTAACAACTAACCTTTGTAGAATATGACAGGTAAATGACAAATGTTGCATGTGGAGGAGAGAAAAGATTAACCCTGCCTGGGGAAATCAAGGAAGGTTTCAGAGAAAATGACATTTCTCTTGTATCACAGGGGTCCTTCAACTGCGGCCTGCGGGCCACATGAGGCGGTGTGATTGTCTCTGTTCTCGTTTTGTTTTTTTACTTCAAAATAAGATATGTGCAGTGTGCATAGGAATTTGTTTATAGTTGTTTCTTTTTTAAACTATAGTCCGGCCCTCCAGCGGTCTGAGGGACAGTGAACTGGCCCCCTGTTTAAAAAGTTTGAGGACGCCTGTACTAGGATGCTTTGAGTTTGCCAAGCCAATGCTTGAAGACAATTAAGGCAGCACCTTACAGCACAGGTGAAGGCTGTGAGCCTGGTATGTACATGATGGGATTAAGGAACAAGAAACAGTCTGAAATGCCTAGATCCCAGAGGGTGCTGGATAAGGATGTAAATGGGGGATGGGGATGGCTATAAATCAGGTTGGAAAATTAGGCAGGGATAGGCTCTTGGAGGCTTTGAGCTGAGCAGAAGTTGAATGAATGCTCTTTAGCAAGGACTAATTTAAATCAGTAAATATTTTGTACCACTTAAACCTAACACATGTTGGGTCAGAGAAGGGCCAGGAGGCATAGAGACCTTTAGAAAGAGGTCATGAACAGCTGCTGTCTTTGGGCTTTTGTCAATGTGATCACTAAAGGGGAGTTAAAGTCTTTTGCAAAAGGGGTAGTGAGGCTTTCTGACATCGATGAACCTACAATTTCTACTAATCACCCCCTAGTGGGATGAATGCCCGACTTCTGCAAACCTCTTGTGTAAGATGGTGCCTTAAAGGATTTCTGAGAATAGGTAATTCATAGGGAAATGGTTGCACCATGATGAAGGATCTGGAATTCAAAGGGTGGGCCACAGAAAGCTGGACTGGTATCTGTGAGATTTCTGGGATTCTTTGTGTGTGAACCCAACACTGTTAGGCTGTTTTCTGGATCGACACCCGTGACGGGGATGGGTTCCATGGCTGCAGCTGTTGACAGAAAAAAGAGGGATATGTGACTGCTAAAACTTTTGACACATTGCTGTGGTACTGGAACAAGAGACCGTTCAACTCCCTCCAATTTCTGCTATGCCTCTGAATTTGACAGTTGAAAAAGTCACACTCAGAAAGAGGCCCCAGCTGTGAAATTATTTCCCAACAGAGAATCAATGCGTTTATATGGTTCAAAGGCCCAATCCAGGGTACTTACTCTAAAAAACATAGAGCAAAGTAGATGAGGGTTGCTTTTATGAAGTTTCAGATTCTTTCCTATTACCATCAATAGGAAGAAATTATACTCATAAATTGTTTTTGGTAATAACTACATATTGAGAGTTATTGTTTATTTAGTAAAGACCTACATGGTCATATGTATAACCAGGTAAAGAATTTATGGCATCTGCTTCCTTAATTAAAAAGCATTGTGAAATTCACCTTGACTTATGGAAAAGCAAACGCATTTTCATTTGCTTATGGCCACAACATAGCATTTGTGTAAGCAGAGCTGATGAAGAGCAGCCTTTCCCAAAGCATGTTTCAGGACCTCAAGCACTATGAGAATCCTGCACAGGAAATGTTTTATATACAAATAAATTCAAGATAAGTGCTGCGTCATATGCCCGTCTTGGAGATTCACCAGACCCGCTGGGGTAGGAAAGTCTATAGGATATCTCACATTAAAAACTTGGTAAACTTTGAATAATTTAGCATTTCCCAACTTGTCCCTGGACTCATTGTTTGTTCTTTTCAATTTTCATCATTTTAAGACCTGAAGATTCAGAACAACTTTAGGAAACCCTGATTTGAAGAATTAAGACATACGTAGATGGACTTATTGATTAATCAAGTGTCTTTTCTTACTTTCAACAGCGTTGACCCAGTGAAACTTTAGCCAGGAAATATATATGGAACCCCATAGGTAAAATTAGTCATAATCTCTCTATTTAAATTTCTCCTCCTTATCTAGACCCTCTCATTTTTACAACTCTCCATGTCCAACAAAACTGGCCTGATGGAATCCTCAGTTTTTCCTTTGCAACTTGTTTATGAACCTATACCCTCGCCAACTATTGTGATTCTTTGTTGATATCCCTGAAGATATCTTCTGTCCACAATATCAGATTATATCTGATCTAAACCATAGCTTCCATGCAGAATTTATGTACTCCTATAAACCAGTCCTGATTAGGCAGAAAGTAGTTCATAGTTGGCCAAATTCCCCCTGACCAATATGTGAGGGTATGAGAACAACTTACCTGGGCTTTGTATGTTTGTAACTGATATCTGCCTATGATCTGCATAGTGGTTTACTGCATGTAGTCTAGACTGTAAACTCACTAAATAAGTAGTCTTTTCTCTGTCCCACCCCACCAATAATATGAAGGATATTTGTTAGTGCAATGTTTAACCATGGAAGCCACCAAAATTCTGTGACTGAGTCAGGATCTCAGAGTGGTAGAATCAAAATAATCGAAATGCTTATTCTCTACAGTACCCTATTCATATCTTTCTCCGAAACCCAGTAGCTCTGTGTTGGCCGAATATTTTTCTGCCTGCTTCAGATAAAACACTTGTCCCCGATAGCGTTTGGGAAGAATTCGCCCCACTTCTTGCATTGCCTCACCACCATTTGCTTTATCATGTTATTTGTTCCGGTCTGGATTCAGCCTCCATTACTCCTAAGGATGCTAGAAACTTCCTAATTACCAAATCCAGCTGCCATTTGCAAAGCTCTGTTTTTTCCACCTTCTCAGAGCCTTCCTGAGAGGATGCCACATTCTCTGGGTTCTCACACCTACTCGTGGACTTAGACCATCCAGTCTCCATCTTCCACATGGAATGTTTCCATTCACTCATTTCATGTATTCCCAGTGATTTAGTGGATGTTGTCCCACCTCCAATTCTTTTTGAATCCTATGGGGGATAAAGTAACAAACAAAATGTACCTGTTGCCTCCTCTGGAAGTTTCTGTTTCTCTGCATGGAGTCATAATTTCCCAGGTCACTTGAACTTAAAGCATCAGGATTATCACTGATGCCCCTCTCTCCCTGACTGATAGTAATATTTGTGACTATGTTATAAATTAGGAAGCACATGAACAGATCTGGAAAGGTTATTTGTTTCTTCCATGCCTTACTCAAATAAAGAGAATTTATTTAGCTCTGTTTTATGCTCTGATATGTTCCCACTCTCTAACCCCTTAAACATGACTTCAGAACGGTGCTTGGATTGGTCGACATCTAACTCATCATCTGACAGATGTCTGTATTATTGGGAGCCCCTATTTTTCTGCAATTCCAGTCTCCATCTTTTGGTGAGTGGTCATGTCTGTTAATGATTTTGTAAGCTTAGACCAGGCGTTTTAACTCCCTGCCTGCCCTAGGGCTCAACCCTGACCTAGAGTTTGGAGAAGGAGAGGAGAGTAAAATTTGGTTCCCACCTTATAAAGCATCATCTAACTGAACAGAAAATCCCTGAACCTGAAATGTCTAAATTATAGTTTGCAAAAACATTTAATTGCATCCAGAAATTCTCAGTTGGAAGACATACTTCAAGTATAGGAAGAAAAAGAATAAGAGGTCGTGTGTGTTAGAGTCTCATTGTAGAAGATTCCAAAGAAAAAGATGAGATTTTGAGTGGAGATGAAGAATATGTGGCTTTGAGCAGCAACTGGAGACAAGTGACCTTTTTACTCCTTTTAAAGGACTAAAGCAGTGATCCACACCTGAAAGGGAGAGAAGTCTCCCCCAGAGTGTAGGTGAATAGCCCCAAGGTTCAAATTTACTGAGGCCAACTCCTGCGTGGGTGCTGTGCGGGGCACTTCTCCCTCCATAAGTTCTTACAAACACCCCCAAGCTTCAAATTTACTGAGGCCAACTCCTGCGTGGGTGCTGTGCTGGGTACTTCTTCCTCCATAAGTTCTTACAAACACCCCCAAGCTTCAAATTTACTGAGGCCAACT
>CAUYPK010061155.1:0-13779 GCA_963574355.1 Loris lydekkerianus
CAAACTATGGCCCATGGGCCACATGAGGCGGTGTGATTGCATTTGTTCTTTTTTTGTTTTTTTTTTACTTCAAAATAAGATATGTGCAGTGTGCATAGGAATTTGTTCATAGTTTTTTTTAAACTATAGTCCAGCCCTCCAACGGTCTGAGGGACAGTGAACTGGCCCCCTGTTTAAAAAGTTTGAGGACCCCTGCCACCTAACAATTCTAAAGAGGAACAAAAGGGGTGATTACAAACTAAATAAATGAAGGATCAGTCCCCGTATTTAACCAGACTGACAAGGTACAACGTTCGGTAGTTGCCTATTTTTAAAAATCAGTTCAGATTTATTCTAATTTACTTTATTCTTAGAAGTTACCAAACCTCTATCACGTGCAAAGCCTTATGCTAGATATTTGAGAAAATAAAAATATATCTGCCTTCAGGCAAGAGATGTTATCACCCAAATCAGGAACTAAATGTATAATATATTCCAAGATCATGAATTACCAGGTTCCCTAGAAGCAGAGCCCATGATGGGGATTCTTTATGCAAGTGATTTACTAAAGCAGTGCGCTCGGGAGAAATCTATCAGGGAGAGAGGGAAGCAGGAGGGGGAAGGAGAAGCTGAGGAAGAACGTGGTTTCCAGGATCGCCAGCCTGGTGCCATGGGGAGCTCAGGTGTGGAGATTCCCACGGTGGAGCCTGTCCCACCTTCAGATAAGGGAGCAGGGCTTCTGCACCCCCTTACTCAGCTGACACTCCCTGGGGCCATCCTTAGGGAGCGGGCATACCCCCAGCACTTCTGGGCAAGGTGGCGCCAATCCTTTGGAGCCACTAGCCCTTGTTCCCAAAGCAGCTTGGGGACGAGTCCACCATCTGAGTAAAATGGATCCCAGGGAATCCAAAGGGAACATGCACACACCCCTGCTAACCCTAAAGCACTTAGCAGAGCACTGGAGCTGGCCTCTGGCAAATATAAAACAAATGTGAAAGAGTCACTGCTCCTGTAGACCTGCCCCTTAGACCTTGCAAAAGAGTTTTGGAGTACCAGGCTCCTTGTTACTCAACTCTGTATCAACATAGAAGTAGATGGATTGAATAAATTGTTGCTGAGTTCGTTAATAACCTTTACCATGTTTATCTATAAAGACAACAGTGTCGATGTTAAGTTAGAAAATAAGCAGAGTAAAGGTATCCTGCATAAAGCTCGGCTCCCACCTCCTGGAGTGCTGGGCAGCCCTGGGCAGGCTCAGTGCAGGGGAGTGGTTGAGAGTGGAACTCAGAGCTGAATAGCCCAGCTTCCTTCCAGTCACCGCCCTGTCACCTTATGGATGAATGACTGGGAAAACGACTTCTCTCCAGTCTTACTTACCTCACCTCTAAAATAGAATGATACTAGTACAGAGGGTAACAAAAAAGTACACACATTTTTTAAGGAAGAAAAACACTGTACTAAAATTGTAATAGATATCAAATGTGACTGGAGTATTGCCATTTTAATACAGTTTTTCCTTTCTTAAAATGTGTATACATTTTGGTTCCGCACCTATAGCTCAGCGGCTTAGGCGCCAGCCACATACACTAGAGCTGGCAGGTTTGAATCCAGCCCGGGCCTGCCAAACAACAATGACAACTACAACTAAAAAACAGCGGGGCATTGTGGCAGGCACCTGTAGTCCTTGGGAGGCTGAGGTGAGAGAATTACTTAAGACCAAGAGTTTGAGGTTACTGTGAGCTGTGATGCCATGGCACTCTACCAAGGGCAACAAAGTGAGACTCTGTCTCAAAAAAAAAAAAAAAAAAAAAAAAATGTGTATACATTTTTTTGTACCCTCTGTATCTACCTCATAGGGACAAGTGAGATGACATGTGTGAAGTACTCAGTGCCGGGCTCAGTGAGCACTAGGCAAGTGTGAGCTACAGATTGTTAAGGGTGATCTGAAGTAGGCCTCTGACAACATTCAGGACACGATGGGGACCATCTTTACTGGTCACTAAAAACAAGGGAGAAAGGCAGGGAGGTGGAAAGTGGAACATATGTTCAGAGGACTGGTCCATCTGGGGAAGAGGGTGCAAAATGGAAACCTCAGAGACAAAACTGCAAAAAATATTTGAAGTTGAGCTTGACAAGGGCTTGTTTCATTGGCTTGAAGAGATTGGACTGATGCCTGCTGGAGTTCAGGAAGAAGGACAGTGTTGGGACTCATCAGAGATCCTAGTGCAGGGTGAGAAGGGCTGGGATCCCCGAGAAGGCACATTTTGCAGTGAGGATTCCAGTTGCAATCACAGCAGAGGACCAGGCCCTCCTGTGAGGGTGGTGAAGGATCAAACAGAGCCCTCTGTATCCAGAAGAGATCCTCAGAGTGGACGCCCCAACAACACGGCGAGGTGACTGTGCATTCTGACGCTTTCCTACCCTGCCTCCTGCATTGCAGTTTGTGTGAAATCAGCAAGCAGGAGCAGGAGGGAGCCCTGGCTGTGGCAATAGCTGGCATCCTGTGGGCTGCAGGAGCAGCTCAGAAGGCCACCGTCTGTCTTGTCACTGAGGACACTTATGTTGACACTACTCCTGACTACTCTGTGGATGATTTCACGGAGCGGGTAAGTGCACTCCTCACCAGCCTGCCCAATAAAAGGCCAGGAAGCCCTAGCTTCTGCTAGACTTGCCATGGGAATGGAGGTAGAGCCCCATCCATGACCCCAGTGTGACCAGAGGCACCTTTCAATGAGGCAAATGCCAAGAACCTGAGTAATCCACACAGCCAAAAGGGAAAGTCCTATTGTGAATTGCTCCTTCCTGATAGCATCATAAACTGTCATGTAAATTGTTTGTAACGTATGTTAGTTGAGAGTCCAGAGCCTCGTGAAGTATATATAACTCACGCATCTCTTGACCTATCTTGACCAAGCAAAACACCATGGCTTCAACAAAAATTTTTTTTCTAGCATGGCAGTCAATGTGGTAAATTGCATTTCCACAATCACTGTCTTAAAGATAGCTAAATCCTACCTATTAAATAAAAAAAAAACTGCTTTGTGGCTTTACTTCTCAAGAAATTATACTGATTGAAAACTAAGAAATGTAGAAGTACTGCCGGTGGCCAGCCAGTTTTACCACATATGTTTTGCATGGCCTTGTGTAAGGTAATACGTCAGTTTTTAGTAATGTGATTTTTGCCATGAAACAAAAAAACCTCCCTTGAGGTAATAACAGTGAGTTGACATCTCTTAGGTGTAACTTTCATCTTTCTTTTCATTTTTCTCTTTTGTCCCTGATTTAAAGCTCCAGCTGTTTGAATTTTTAGAGAAAGAAGCCACGGAGAAATTCATCTGTGATCATTTACAGTGTGTAAGTGTTTAAGCCTTGAGATAATTCCTTTATGTTGAAATGATAGTATAGGGATCCTCATTCTTTTATAAAGTGTATTTCTAATGATGCTTGTTAAGAAAACCAGGTCATTTTGAGGGCTAAGAAAGGGCAGAAGGAGAGAATGAGAAGCCTCCCTCTCGCTCCTTACAACCTAGAAAGAAGCCAGATCACACACAGGCCCCCTCACAAATGTCTCTTTCTCCTTGGCTAATCAAACCCAGAGAATAATACTTTAGAGGGCAGATAACAGTATTTCTTTTGTGGCAAGAGAGAAAGTTAAAGTAGTCTTCTCTCACCTAATGGATAAAAAACAAAAATAGCAAAACAAATAAACAAACAAACAAAGTCCTCATCTAAGCTGATAAAATGACCATAGGTCCTGACTCCGAGAGGATGGCTTCTGGCCCTAGAAAGGGAGTCCTATTTCACTTCTTCTGTCAACACAATTTATAGGATTGTGGGGGGGAGGGGGGTGGGGACAAAGAAGGGGGGCAGGGATGATGGAAAGGGGAAGGTGCTTTTTGAAAGAGTCCTCTGTGTAGAAAAAAATAAAAGCTAATTTTCTGAAAAATCAGAAACCTATGCCATCCAAGCAGAGGGCAATTAGCTGGATAACCATGAAGCTATCAACTGTAGACCGTATGGAGATGTGAAATGTGATCAATGAAACTCACTGTTACATTTTTTTTCAATGGTTATAAAGGCAAACACCTTGGGCAGGAGTTCTCAGCCACACACTAGCTGTATAATCCGGGTTAAACCAGTTAGCTCCTCCAGGACAACCTTCCCTACCATCCTATAGCTTCATTGTTAGCCTGTCTGATAGGCAAAGGGAGGAATGGTCCCTCCAGAGCTGTCCAAACTCTATCCCCAGGACTTGTAAACATGTTACATTACCTGGCAAAGGAGAATGAAAGTTGTTAGTCAGCTGACTTTAAAATAAGGAGATGACCCTATATCACCCAAGTGGGCCCAATTTAATCATAAGCATTCTTAAGCGTGGAAAAGGAAGGCAGAAGAAGATGTCAGAGGGAGGGCATATGAGAAGAGTGCCACCTGCCTTGGCTGACTTTGATGATAGAAGGAGCAGACCACGAGTCTAGCAATTGGAAAAGGGAAGCAAATTCTCTTCCAGCTGTCCTGTTGACCGTCTTGAGTTTAGCCCATTAAGATCCATTTCAGACTTCTGACCTCCAGAAATATAAGATAATAAATTTGTATGATTTCAGGTATTAAATTTGTGGTAATTTGCTAAGTTTTTATATGAAACTAATAAAACCTGTACAATAGGTTTTAAGTACTTGACATGAAAAGCTAAGCTAGAAGGCAGCTAGAAGGCAGCATCAGGACTCCTTACGGTGGGCACGACATACTGAGTGCGATGATTCTGATATAGAGGATCCATTTAAGAAATTACCCTGTTGGGAATAAGGGGCAAACCTCTCCCTTTCTCCAATTGAAACCTGGGAGAGTCTAACTTAATAGGAAGGACCTCCCACATCCACAAGAAATCCTTAAATGTAGGCACGATTGAGTTCAGAGGATCAGAGTTGAAGGCGTTTCCTTCAACACAGGCGTTCCCTGTCCAGACCAAGGGTTGAGCTGGAATAAGTAATCAAGGCCATGTGCAGAAGTGGACTCCACAGTGCAGGTGGTGTAGGTACAAGAGTTGAATATCACCTGAGCCACACTGGGGAGGGCTGCCACCATTGGACAAATGAATGGGAACTTGATGGAATATACAGAGGGTGCTGAAAAGATGGCGACACATTTTAAGTGTAAAAACTGTATTAAAATTGTAATACTCATGCCACAATTGACTTCTGCCATTACAAGAGATGCAAGATACTATATACGAGATAACAAATGTTATCGGTATATACCAAGTATTACAATTTGGCACTGTCTGTTAATTTTTTATGGCAGCTCTAGAAACAAATATACCTACCATATATGATCTTCAGTGTTAACCCACACAGCATTGCTTTTAACAACTTGAATCAAGGAATGTCAAAAACAACCAGGAAATTTCACATAAAAATCTAGATTTGGGGCTTTGACCTCCAAAATATGGAAATCTGGTCAGATAGGACCTGTATTCTCAAATATTTTCAATTTGCTGACGTAGGAGACAGCCACCCCCATTAGACCAGTTTTAGGGTAGGCAGACCCTTGTCACATCCTAATCTCAGAAACCTGGCAATACAGTAGTTCCCCCTTCCCTGTGGTTTTGCTGTCTGCTGTTTCACTTACCTAAGGTCAAGCACAGTCTAAAAATATTAAATGGGGCAGCGCCCATAGCTCAGTGGGTAAGGTGCTGGCCACATACACCAAGGCTGGCAGGTTTGAACCTGGCCTAGGCCAGCTAAAACAACAATGATAACTGCACCCCAAAAAAATAGCTGGGCATTGTGGCTGGTTGCTTGTATACTTGGGAGGCTGAGGCCAGAGAATTGCTTAAGCCCAACAGTTTAAGGTTGCTGTGAGCTGTAACGCCATGGCACTCTCCCCAGTGCAACAGCTTGAGACTCTGTCTCAAAGAATAAATGAATAAATAAATAAATAAAGTCAAACATATTAAATGGAAAATTCCAGAAATAAACACTATACACTACCCACTGACAACTCACTTAATAGCCTTCTTAGTTATCAATTGACTGTCACGATGCTTTTGTTCTAGTAACCTGTGTTTTACTTGGTAATGACCTGAGAAGCATAAGAGCAGTAATGCTGGCATATTGTGATAATTGTTCTATTTTTGTATTAGTTATTGCTATTAATCTCTTACTGCGACTAATTTGTAAGTGAAATTTGATCATAGGTATGTATGTATAGGCAAAAACAGCATAAACAGGGTTCAGTGCTATCCCTGGTTTCAGGCATCCGGGGACAACTGTATGTTACCTCCCACGTTACACGGATTTGCAGATGTGAATTAGTAAAAGATCTTGAGATGGGGCGGTTAGCCTGGATGGTCCAGACGGGCCCAACTCATCATAAGCTTAAGGCAGGAGAGTCAGAGAAAGATATGGGACCATAGAAGCAGAGGGAGAAAGGCCATGTGATTGGGGCCACTAGCCAGAGGGAATGTGGACAGTTTCTAGAAGCTGGAAAGGAAGGAAATGGAATCAATCATCCCTAAAGCTTCCAGCAGGAACACAGCTTGTGGGCACTTGGATTTTAGCACAGTGAGACCTATATTGGACTTCTAACCTCCAAGACCATGAGATAATCAATTTGTGTTGCTTGAAGCCACCCAGTCTGTAGTACCTTGCTACAGCAGCAGCAGGAAACCACACATTCCCCATTTCTCTCACACTCTTGCAGCACATTCATTGCGTTTCCTGTCTGGTTCCCAGGGCACTGGAATTTGTTCTCCTGCCTAAGGGTCCTGCCCCCTGCCGGGTCACAGATCCATGTAGCAAAATAGACAAATTAATCCATAAAGGAAAAAGCATATATATCTTAGCAAAACTCCTCCTGATACAATGACTTTTAAAAAGAGGCTTTAACCCTGTGCACCTGGGAAGCCAGCAGGGCTGCCACTCTCCTTGTCAGCAGGTGGAGTCTTGACGTGAAGTTGAAACAAAGCCAATTACTGAGAGGCCCTGCATGTCTGTTAGGTAGTTTAGATTTGATCCTAGAGATCACGGGGAACCTTCAGAAAGTTCTAAGCAGAAAAGAAACCTGGCCAAGAAAAGAGAGAGGGAGAAATGCCTTAGAGAGGGGCAAATATTAATTTTGCTGTGGATTTAGCATGTTCCAAGAATCCAGGAAAGTAGTGTGCATTAATTACTTCATTTAACTTTTGCAACGAACCTGGGGAAAAGGTTATTTTTTACCTATGATTGCAGATGAGATTGAAACTCAGAGAAGTTAGTAAGTGGGTGTTTGTAAGTAATAGAACCGGTTTTAAATCTAGGCTTTATAATTCCAAAGCTCTTTCTACAAATGCTCTCTGTCCCCCTGAGTTGAATGGGACTGTGAGGAGAGATACTCTGGAGGGAGAGGCTGGAAAGGGGGTTGGCCAGTCCAGAGCAGCACTCGGGTGGGTGAGGAAAGATACACCACACCTCAGCTGGAATTTGAAGAGAATCAGGTGGTAGAAGTGCAGGAAAAAATGAGAAATCGAATGCCAAGAATAACAGTGCTGTTGGCGGCCTGAAGCAAGGAAGGAAAATGAGTTCGAGAGGAGGAAGACTTAGGCAAAGTAGATAGAGCTGTGTTCTTTTAGCAGCTAGGGGGAATCAAAACCCGTGGGCTATAAATCCTTGAATTCCTACCCGTGGCTTTTAAGCAAAAGTGATTTTTATTTTTTATTTTTATTTTTTGGCTTATTTCCCAAATAGTTCAAGGGGGAAGGCAGCCATGGTGTCATCCTTTTTCTGTACAGCCTGATCTTCTCCAGAACATTTGAAAGGTAAGTTCTACAAACGTTTGCACAGGTAGTTCCTATAGGGTTGGACTCACATAAACAATGTACTCCTGGGTTTGAAAATATTGTCATCTTTATACTGGAAACATGAGTACAGTCTCTTTCCTAGCAGATACTCTTCTGCCAATAGGTTCTTTCCTATAGTTAAAGTTAGGACATTAACCCTGTGCACCTGGGAAGCCAGTCAGGGATGCCACTCTCCAGTCTGGCCACATTAATGAGCAAGCAGACATCATTGGTCAAGTTTGCGCCTGCGCTTAGAGGACAGAAGCAGCTTCCTTTTTGCAGTTGTAAATATTGACAGATGACACTAAAGCTAGCAAGAAGTATATATTTTATTATTTAGACTCACAATAAAATATATCCTCAAATATTTACTTTGTCTCCATAAGATACAAAAGCCACCATGTGCCTGATGGCATCAGGAAAATAGTGTCCTGGGCCAGGCACAGTGGCTCATGCCTATAATCCTAGCACTCTGGGAGGCCGAGGCGGGTGACCTTTATACTTTTGAACTCTGTGCAAAGTATAAAGAAGGGAAGACGTGGCCAGGCGCAGTGGCTCAGGCCTGTAATCCTAGCACTCTGGGAGGCCGAGGAGGGTGGATTGCTTAAGCACACAGGTTTGAGACCAGACTGAGCAAGAGTGAGACCCCATCTCTAAAAATAGCTGGGTGTTGTGGTAGGCGCCTGTCGTCCCAGCTACGTGGGAGGCTGAGGCAAGAGAATCCATTTGAGCACAAGAGTTTGAGGTTGCTGCGAGCTATGACACAATGGCACTCTACCAAGGGTGACAAAGTGAGACTCTGTTTCAAAAAAAAAAAAAAAAAAGGGAAGATGTGGCTGTGGTCTCCTGCACATTCCTGTCTGGGAAAGATAAGACGTGAACATAAAATTGCCAGGCAAGTTCTAAGTGGTACCTGCAATGCCAAGTGAGGTGTACAAACAGTAAGTCTTAGTGGATTCCAGAGGAAGAAGGGTTCCCTGCAGACAGAGGAGTCAGGGAAAGCTTCAGGAAGGAAATAGACTTTATTCTGGGCCCTGAAAGAAAGATAACATTTTGAGAGTCAGAGAAAGAGATAGAGAGCTCTCAGGAGGAATCACAAAGCCTGACGCAGTGTTCCCAAACCTTGTCACTTATGTAACACTGTCACATTTTTATGTTGTATGTTACCATTTGCTTAAAGCAGCTTTCTTTAAATCAACACACATTTAAATATCAGCCTCGTCCTAAACATTAATATCTTTTGTAATATGTTGTATATAAAATATAATATCATGGGCTATCTAAAGATAAAACCTATTAAAATAAATGCATCACCATTAAACTTGTAAAATGTTCTTATCTATATCCCCTAAAATCATACCATCCTTTGGGAAACATTGCCCTGAGCTGTCTCTGGGCATGACTAACCCACATCTGTAAGTCTCATTCACAGAAGGGTCTGACCTCCAGACCTGTGAATATATTCATTCAAGAACATACACAGCTCACATACCAGTACTCAGCACTTCTCCCTGGGTGACAACAGGAGTCACATTCAACCTTGACTCTATATTGTCCAGGGTAAGACTCTGGTCCCTGATATAACAGCAGAGGCTACCCTCCTGCAGCCAAGACGTGGTCTCAGCAGCCACGTGGCTGGTTTTCATCTGTTCAGCCCTGCCTCGGGCCAGCACTCTAAGGTGGGGTCATGTGTCACCACCCTGAGCAAGCATTCCTTGTCACCTAGAGCAAACACCTTCTCTACTGAGCCCAGCATCCATGCCAAGCACATACACTGGGATTCTTTTTATTTTTATTTTTTTGTTAAATTTGGGATTAATATAACGGTCCATACAATTACGTTATACTGTTTGCATTTGTTAGGTAACGTCAGAGTTGTAGTTGAGTCCTTCACTCAGGCAGCGTGCCATATACCCCCCTGTTAGGACACACTGGGATTCTAATGTAACTTCTCCCTGCTCCCATATCATTTGCAGCTCTCCCTCCACTTGTACCCACAGATTCCCAGTGACCTCTGCAGCCAGTCCCAGGGGGTTTCCCCATGACAGATGGAAATGTGCAAGGCACTTGTGAGGGACACTGCCTAAGAGGGCCATGTACTGCAGTTTTGTGTCAGGGATGGAGGGAGGAGAGGCCACAGGCTTCCAATGTGGCCCTTGTCTCTGATGGCTTTCCCCACTCGGCAGGCTTCAAAAGGACCTAGATGTCACCACCATGCATCTGTTACAACCAAGTGCTGGAGGCTTCCTGTGCAAGCAGGTGGGTTGGAAGACTTGGCCTTCCTACCATAGAAATTAGGCTTGTTTTCTAATTCAGTGTATTCTCTCCTTAAGGACATGTTATCTTTGAAAGACTAAAAAGATGAATTGTGTCAGAATATCCACTTTCCAATTTCTGTAATAGTCCTTTCTTGTTTACCTCTGAGAGCCCTATGTCCCTGCGATTCTAGAAACATTAGAAAATATCTTGACAGGGCCCACCGGGAATCCCTAATAACTGGGGGGAAAGGCTTATAAAAGCTACACAAACATCTTAGCTTCCTGCTTCTTAAATCACAGCCATGGAAACCAATGTTTAAAAGAAGGGTCAAGGGAGGAAGGTCAGTAAGATCAGAGTGGGGTACACATGGAACTTTGGGGTGAGGTTCAAGGAGAAAGTCATTGAACAATGGCTTTAACTCTACCAAATGTTTGGGACATAGTATATTAGTATATAATTCCAGAATTATATACAGAGCAATTTCAGTAAAAATAGTAATTTTTTAAAGAAAACAAAAATGAAGTCCTTCTTTCATTGCTAACTAAAACATAAATATTTGTAAAATATGCCATCCAGGCGGTTGTGAACATGATTCTAACTGGAAGGGCAAGTCCCAATGTCTTCAATGGCTGTGAGAAAGGACAGTCCCAGGAAACTTTGCACGGAGTCCTGACCCGCAGTGACATTGGCTATTTGCAGTGGGGCAAGGACACTGCAGAAGATGACAGACTCTCCCAGGTGAGTGTGTTCCGATCCTCAACCATACTACCAGAATGTCAGTGTTTTAGCACTTTTTAAATCTCCTTGTTAAGGTAAGTAAAACCTGAGCCTACTTTTCCTTTCCTGCCTTCCTGCGAGCCTCCTTCCCACCACACACAGAGACATGAGGGGTCTCAATGGAAACATCCGTCTACTTGCTTTGCATTTTAATTTACGTATTTTTACATCTATAGGGTATAGCTAATACAAATAATACATTAAAAAAATCTATAGCAATATTTGATGGCATAGAGTGAAGCATGAGGGGGAAAAAACAAACACTATTTGAAATGTGTTTTAAGAGGCCCCCTCAACAGCGACAGACCACCTTCTCCGAAATAAATACTGCTGGCAGTGGGAGGATGTCCTCCCAATCTTTTGTTTATACAAATGAATGCACATAGTCTACATATTATCCCAAGCTTTATTGAGAAAACACTGAATAAAAAAGGGAGCCCCTACTTATGAAACTGCTGTCAAAAAGCTTTCGAGCTCAGGGGGTTCACGACCTCTGACAACTAGAAAGTAGACTGCCCTGTTGAGAAGCACAATGGCAGAACTAAATGAGACGTGATTCCACAAAAACAAATAGGAGAGAGAGTGGGGAAGCAAATATTCCCACCCTGACCCACGGGATATTCTGTGATATTTTTCATGAAAAGTTGCATCCTAAAACCTAGGGAAGGCGAGGCAGATTCTACTAAAAAGCAACACTTCTCTAGAGTGGTCTTAAAAGGAAAGAGGAGGTAATTCAATAGGATGGGGGGGGGGGGTCTAAAAACCCTAGATGTTCAGTTCCCAACCTCTTCTGACCACTGGCAGCAGACGAGGCCTCCCTGCTCAGCTCCTGTCCTGTTTTTTGCTCCCCTGGTTCCAGCTCAAAATGCCATCACACTTCTCAAGGCACCTTCATGGACATATCTTCATCTGACTTTCCCCCTGCTGTGTGTCATCCAGGAGATCAGTGACATATACATACCATGTGCCTAGTGGCATCAGGAAGATAGTGTCATGGGCCAGGTGCAGTGGTCTATAATCCTAGCACTCCGGGAAGCCAAGGCCGGAGGATTGATTGAGCTCAGGAGTTCGAGATCAGCCTAAGCAAGAGATCCTGACTTTATGAAAAATAGAAGAAAAACTTAGCTAAGCCTTGTGGTGGGCACCTATAGTCCTAGCTACCGAGGAGGCTGAGGCAGAAGGATCACTTGAACCCAGGAGTCTGTGAGCAAGGCTGATATCAACCACAGCACTCTAGTCTTGGCAACAGGATGACATTCTTTCTCAAAAAAAAAAAAAAAAAAAAAAAAAAGGAAAACAATGTCTTGACTGTAGGAGAATTGGCACATTTTGTGTACAAATACGTTTTAAAGTTTATTACTTGAGTTTGATTTTGACCCATCATAGAAAAGTGAGAAGTGAGAGTTAAGGTAGGAGTAAAAGAAATAAACTCAACCCTGTTTCCCTGGGGTTAATCTTTTCAGAAATACTTCTTTCTCTTTTTCCTTTTTTTTTTTTTTGCAGTTTTTGGCCAAGGCTGGGTTTGACCACCACCTCCAACATATGGGGCGGGCGCCCTACCCCTTTGAGCCACAGGCACCACCCATTCCCTCTTTTTCTTACATCTTTATGACTTATTCCAATCTTCTGAAACCTACTATTCTCACTTACCATGAATATCATCATATGTTGACGAATATATGACCTATATTGTATTTAATGGATGGAAAGAGTCCCACTGTATGAACTTCAAGCACACCATGGACAGAGAATGATTATTGTTATAAATTTCTAATCTCTTTTACAGATAATTAGGGAATTTATCTTATGTAGTGAATAGAGAAACTAAGCTAGAAATACTTAGGAGATGCATATATTAATATTTCATTTTATTTCAACAATGCATGGTCACCTGGTATTTATGGTTTAACATTTTTTTTCTTTTTTTTTGGTAGCCATGACATACTTTTATTATTATTTTTTAGATTAATGTGGCTATTTTTGATTAAGAGTTCTGGGAACATGATGTTCTATGAGGGTTTTTTATTATTAAATCATAGCTGTGTACATTAATGCAATCATGGGGCACCATACACTGGTTTTATAGACCATTTGACACATTTTCATCACACTGGTTAACACAGCCTTCCTGGCATTTTCTTAGTTATTGTGTTGGCCCAACCCTGTCACGCACCTCATCCCCCGCCTTCTTTCCCTGCCCCTTCCCCACGCTCTATATAAGCGGCTGCTTGACGCAATAAAGTTGAGTTCCTGCTTAAAAAAAAATAATAAAAATACAAAAATATTTATATTCTACATTTACTAAGTTTCACATAAACCCTTGTAAGATGCACCGCAGGTATAATCCCACCAGTCACCCTCCCTCCGCCCATCTCCCCCCTCCATTTCCCCCATCCCCCTATTCTAGGGTTATAAATGGGTTATACCTTTCATGTGAAAGCCATAAATTAGTTTCATAGTAGGGCTAAGTACATTGGATACTTTTTCTTCTATTCTTGATATACTTTACTAAGAAGAATATGTTCCATCTCCATCCATGTAAACATGAAAGAAGTAAAGTCTCCATCTTTCTTTAAGGCTGCTTAATATTCCATGGTGTACATATACCACAATTTATTAACCCATTCGTGGATCGATGGGCACTTAGGCTTTTTCCATGACTTAGCAATTATGAATTGGGCTGCAATAAACACTCTGGTACAAGTATCTTTGTTATGATGTGATGTTTGGTTTTCTGGGTATATGCCCAGTAGAGGAATTACAGGATTGAATGGCAGATCTAGTTTTAGATCTCTAAGTGTTCTCCATATATCTTTCCAAAATGAATGTAATAATTTGTATTCCCACAACAAATGCAAAATTGTTCCCTTTTATCCACATCAATGCCAACATCTCTGGTCTTGGGAAATAGTGAGATATGCTAGTCTCACAGGAGTTATATTATATCT
>CAUYPK010061156.1:0-12090 GCA_963574355.1 Loris lydekkerianus
CTCGGCTCCACCCAGAATACACAGTCGCTCTGAGGAAGGAAAGGACGCTTGCTGTGCAGGCGCAGCTCCGCCACCGGTCCGCGCGGCGGCGGCCGCCTCTGTCGGACAGCGGCCCTAAGCCCCTCTAGCGTATTCTCGGAGACCCCGGGCAAGTCGGTTCCCTCCCTGAGCCCAGTGCCCGAGCTCGAAAAATAAGTGGGGGACAGCGTAGACCGCATGCCCTCCAAAGACCGCTCCCTTAGGCGGAGTGGGATCCTTTGTGCTGTCCAGCATTCGGTGGCGAATCTCCAACGATGTTTGTTCTCCTGGGTCGCTTGGGGCCGAACACCGCAAGGGGGTGTGTTAGGTTGATTCTCTTTCGCTTTTATTTGGTCGACCATCATCCAGTCCTTCACTAGGTTTAATATTCAGTAAGTGCCCACTCTAAGTGGATTTGGGGAAGTCCAGTGGGGGAAGCCCCAGCCTGGACTTAAGGAGCCTCCTTTCAAAGAGAGGCTGCTCAGCTGCCCTTATTTTACTCCTGCCCCTTTACAAACTGTGAGCCGAGTATGTGTCCCCAAACCCAGCTATAAGTCTCATCCCTCCGTGCAAAGGCAGAGACCGGAACCCGGGTCTCAAACTCCTGTCCTCAAGCTATTCTCCCATCTGTGCCTGGATTATAGGTGTGCGCCACCCCGCCTGGCCAGCCCCTGAATTTTTAATAATTGTGGGGAAGCAATCCTCACGACCTAAACAAGAGTACAGCCATTTTGAGAGGACAGCTAGTTAGAGGAAACAGAACAGAAGCCAAACTATATGATAACAGCAGGCCTCCCCCTTTCCCCACACACACAAACTCGTGGAATGGTTTAAAGCCAGTGTTCCTAGGAAATAACAGAACAGTAACTTTCCACCTGCCCTGCTGGCCCCCAGATTAGCTCCTAGTGCAAAAATCAGCTCCTGGGCAGAAGGGAGTGACTCCAAGATGACCCTTGGTGCAAAGATCAGTCCCTCTGCAGAAGGCAGTGACTCCAAGATTAGCCCCAAATGCAAAGATCAGTCCCTCTGCAGAAGAGAATGACTCTCCTAGCAACCCCCTCCTGCATTCCAACTATATTGATAAAGGTTAATAAAAGCCTCTTGGAGCTGTGTGACAGAGAGCTGACTTCTGGCCAGAGTCCTTTCTGCTCTTTCCTCCTTATAAAACGTCTCCTTGATCCCAGGCAGGACTGGCCTCCTACTACCCCAACTCAATCCTTGGACCCCTTAATAACGATATAGAACAATCACCTGGGCAGCGCCTGTGGCTCAATGGGTAGGACGCCAGCCCCATATACCCGGGATGGCGGGTTCAAACCCACCCCTGGCCAAACTGCAAGAAAAAAAATATCCGTGCGTTGTGGCAGGCGCCAGCTACTCCCTGAGGCTGAGGCAAGAGAATCGCCGAAGCCCAGGAGTTGGAGGTTGCTGTGAGCTGTGTGATGGCATGGCACTCTACTGAGGGTGATAGAGTGAGACTGTCTCTACCAAAACAAAAAAAAAAATCACTTGTTACTACAGGAGTATAGAGGAGGATCACTTGATTCAGCCTCAGAAAGACACAGAGGTTTCTGGAAGAGACAAAAATCCAGGCATATTACAAAGCATGAAGAGTTGGCTAGAGTAAGGGAATGGGATGCAGGTATTTCAGGAAGAGTGAACAGCAGGAGCAAAGACAAGGTGGCAGTGCATATGGAAACTAGATGCAGAGCAAAAGTCTCTGTTCATGCTGGTTGGTTCTCCTTCCCTTCTCTTGTAGAAATGCAGCATCTCTGAAGTGAATTCACTTCCCAGTCCGGGTTCTCCCAGTCCGGGTTCTCCTCAACACAGGAGCCTCCTTTCAAAGAGAGTCTGCTCAGCCGGTCTTCCCTTTCCCAATGCAGGTCAGAATGAGCCCCAAGGAGACTCAGGTTTTAGTTTTTTATTTATTTTATTTATTTATTTTTTGAGACAGGATCTCAAGCTGTCGCCCTGGGTAGAGTGCCGTGGCATCACAGCTCAGAGCAACTTCAAACTCTTGGGCTTAAGTGATTCTTTTGCCTCAACCTCCCAAGTAGCTGAGAATACAGGTGCCCGCCACAATGCCTGGCTATTTTTTTGGTTGCAGTTGTCATTGTTGTTTGGCAGGCCCGGGCCGGGTTCGAACCTGCCAGCTCTGGTGTACGTGGCTGGCGCCCTAGCCGCTGAGCTACAAGCGCCAAGCCAGAGACCCAGGTTTTAGTTCACATCGTCCCCATGTGCAGCATGGCCTTAGGTGGGCGGTGGAGACCTGGGTCTGCTTCCCAGGACTGTTGTGAGGATAAGCTCACAGAAGTAGAGGAACTTTGAAAACTATGCATTCAAGTTATAAACACTCAGGTTGGAATTTCAGCTCCACTATTCCTGGCTGTATAACATTGGACAGATTACTTAACCTGTCTCTCTGTGCTTCTGTTTCCTCATCTGTAAAATGGGGCTAATAAAAGTGGATGTGAGGAATAATGAATTGATATTTGGAAAGAACCTAACTTAGAACTGTAGACAATAGATGATAGTTATAATAATGATATATAATAATAAATACTAAAATGAGGGCAGGTGGCTGTCCAAGAGTGAACGTACTGGGTTGGAAGAAAAGATGCTTGAGCCCGCTTCCTCAGAGCAATGGCAACACTTTCTTCCCAAATAGGAGACCCAGTTTTATTTCTCTCTAATCTAGTCATTGGCATTTAGCCAACCATCCACAGGATTGCATAAGGCCCTATGTTGAGTACTCTGTGGGACACGGGGGTTAGGCTAACTCGTGTTTTCACCATTGAGTAAAAGAGACATACATCTGTGTAGATGACAAAAAGCTGCAGGAAAAAGACCTCTAGATTTATTACTTCAAGACTCAGCCTTGCCAACTGTAAGACTTGCTAGTTTCTTGTAAGGCTAAAATGAGCTAGTGTATGTGAGGGGCATCTCTAGGTGATAAAGTACTTATTTATAAAGCCTCTAGAGTTCTGAGCAAGAGATTCCGGTTACTCAGAAGTCTACAAGAACCTTCAGTGTGCACTTGAGGGGAGAATTTGGGTTAGGAAGAGGCAGTTGATTTTCTTCCAGGGCCACGCCCTAGGCTGGCTTGTTCCTATCTATGGGTAGAGAGGGTTGATCTCAGAATTACCTAAGCACTACTTATCTCCCACAGCTTAGAGATGTTCTTGGGAAACTGAGACAGAAGAGAATTTCCTGCTTCTTGTAATTGAGGAAGGGACCTTCTTCTGTGTAGCCCACACACTCTCTTCCCCTGGATTACACACACACACCTCTACATGGGCTGTACCATGTGTCCTGCCCTTGTTGAGATAGAGGGGATGGTGCAGAGGCAGCTGTGGAGACAGGGAGTCCCAAAGAGGAAGCAGGCAGGGGTGTGTGACCTTTTGTTTTTCTCTGCCAATCATTGGAAAGTTAAGAGTTGTCTCAGGCCACATATTAAATACACAAACATTAATGAAAACTTATTAGCAAAAAAAAATAAAAAAGGTCCATGAATACTTTTTGTGATATCCAGCAAGAAGAGTCCTCACAAAGTTGGCGTGCAGCCCAACCTGCAGGCCACAGTTTGGACACCCCTGGGTATTCCTGCTGCAAAACAGGGAGATGAGTTGGTGAGTCAAGGAACATGTTTCCTCAGCCTGGCTCAGCCACTTGCTTACTTGCTTCTCATGGGACTTTTGGACAAGAGAAGTAATAGTAGCAACAGATAACAATAACTATGGTGAATTGGATGTGCCAGGATGTCTGCTCAGGCTGCCATAACAAAATAACACAGGATTTATTTTCTCACAATTCTGGAAACTGGAAAGTCCAAGATCATTTCTAGTTGATTTGGTTTCTGATGAGGGCTCTCTTTCTGGCTTGCTGACAGCAACCTTCTCTTTGTGCCCTCATATGACCTTTCTTCAAGTGTTGTGCTGAGGTGGTTCAGGAGGAGAGAGTGAGGCTCTCTGATGTCTCTTCTCATATAGACACTTATGGGATCATGGCCCCACCCTCATGACCTCATTTAATCTTTTTTGTTTGTTTGTTTGTTTGTTTGTTTGAGACAGAGCCTCAAGCTGTCACCCTGGGTAGAGTGCTGTGGCATCACAGCTCACAGCAACCTCCAACTCCTAGGCTCAAGTGATTCTCCTGCCTCTGCCTCCCAAGTAGCTGGGACTACAGGCGCCCGCCACAATGCCTGGCTATTTTTTGGTTGCAGTCGTCATTGTTGTTTGGCAGGCCCGGGCTAGATTCAAACCCGCTAGCTCAGGTGTATGTGGCTGGTGCCTCCCAAGTGACTGGGACTACAGGTGCCCGCCACAATGCCCACTTGAGCTACAGGCGCTGAGCCTTTCTCAATTAATCTTAATTACTGTTTAGAGGCTGCATCTCCAAACAACCATATGGCGATTAGATCTTCAACATACGAACTTGGGGGGACACAAATATTCATAACCTAGGCTTGTACAAAGTGTTTGATATGCATTATTATAATTGATCCATTCAATGAGCTTAATTTTCTATCTTCATAAAATATGTTCTTTTATTGTCTCCATTTATAGGTAAAGAAACTGAGGCTAGGTAACTCACTGGCCTAAGGCCACACAGCTGTTCAGTCTCTGAACTGGAATTTAAACCCAGACCTGCTGACTTTCTGCCTTTTTTTTTTTCCTTTTGAGACAGAGTCTCACTATGTCGCCCTCACTAGAGTGCCGTGGCTTCACAGGTCACAGCAACCTGAAACTCTTGGGCTTAAGTGATTCTCTTGCCTCAGCCTCCCAAGTGACTGGGACTACAGGTACCCACCACAATGCCCAGCTATTTTTCGGTTACATTTGTCATTGTTGTTCAGCAGGCCCGGGCCAGGCTTGAACCCGCCAGCTTCAGTGTATGTGACTGGTGTCCTACTTACTGAGCTATGGGCACCAAGCCTGACTTTCTGCTTTTTAATCACCATGTCTATCTGGGCCTCAATTCCTTGTCTTAAAAATGAAAGCGAGCCAGCTCAATGGTAGTCTTAAGTACTTGGGAGGCTGTGATGTGTGGATCACTTGAGCCTAGGAGTTTGAAAACAGACTGGGCAATATAAACTCTGTCTCAAAAAAAAAAAAGGAGAGAATTTCTATCCTGTCTGCACCATGCAGTCAGTTGTACTTGGAAGACTTTGATTCCTGAAAAGTGATGAGCACATCTAAGTTGTTTTCCTTAACAAGAACAGCCTCTAAAATGGGGCTGCCCCAGCTGGGTGCTGTGGCTCATGCCTGTAATTCTAGCACTCTGGAAGGCCACGGTGAGAGGATCCCTTGAGCTTAGGAGTTCAAGACCAGCCTGAGCAACAGCAAGACTCCATCTTTACAAAAAATAAAAACTAGCTAGGCATAGGTGGCCAGCACCTGTACTCCAAGCTACTCGGGAGGCTGAGGCAGGAGGATTGCTTGAACCCAAGAGTTTAAGGTTACTGTGAGCTATAATGCTGCCATGGCACTCTAGCCAGGGCAACAGAGTGGGACTCTGTCTCAGAAAAAGGAAAAAAAAAAAAACTAATAATAAAATAAACTTAGGCTGTCCCAGGATATTCAAGTTGGCCTCAGGTTCTCTTAATCCCAGAGCTGGAGGAGAGTTTTGAGATCCTCAATCATTATCTGATAACCCCACATCGCTCCACATCTCACTGTGTTGATAAGGATCCAGGGGCCCAGATAGGGGAAATGGGTTAGAACCCAGGATTCCCTAGGCCTAATCTAGTTACAGCCTTCCAGGTTTCCTTCAGTTGGCTCAGCCTTAGCCTCATCCATGAATTTTTCTGAACTGGGCCTTTTGGTGGGAGCAAAGGGATTGCACCTGATCTGATAGGATTAGTGTCGCATGAGAAGAGACACCTGTCATGGCCTCCACAAGCACCTGAGGAAAGGCTGTATGAGGACACAATGAAAAAGTGGCTGTCGGCAAGCCAGGAAAAGAGGCCTTATCAGACAGCTGATGCCTAGATTGCTTATCAGAGCTGGTAGTTAAGAAGTGTCCCCTCACCCCAAACCAGTACATGGCGAGCTCCACACTCACAGCTGTGTGACTCTGCTAAAAGCAATTTATAGCCTCCCTACTTTGCTTTTCCCATCCATTTTCTTAGGATTAATAAATACAGGTGGCAAACTGGTGGCTCAGAAACAAGATCAATTTTGCAGGATTTGTGTGGCTTCTGTATATTTTTAAATACAATGCTATAGAGGAGAAAAAAATAATTTTTTCTCTAACCTTCATAGTTATTGGTTGGGACAGACCTCTAACAAAAGACAGATTAGCAAGAGAAAAACAAATAAGTTTATTAACATGTGCACCTCTTATCTACATGGAAGATATCCAGGAACATAGCAAATCTCTTTTGAAAGAAAGAAGGGTAAAGTGGGCAAGAAAAACACCACAGATAAAGGTAAGGTTCATTAGAGATTTAAGGCAGTTTCTTTTCTCTTGATATTAGTAAGAGTTTCCAGTGATTTAGAGTCATCCCTCTTTTTCTGGTAGAGAGAGAGACAGAGACTTACAAATAGAGATTTCCATTATACATACATAGTCGTAACCTATCTATCTTTCTTTCTTTCTTTCTTTCATGCAATCATGGGGTACAATGAGCTGGTTTTATATACAATTTGAAATATTTTCATCAGACTTTTTTTTTTTTGAGACAGTCTCACTTTGTCACCCTCAGTAGAGTGCCATGGTGTCATAGCTCACAGCAACCTCCAGCTCTTGGGCTTACGTGATTCTCTTGCCTCAACCTCCTGAGTAGCTGGGACTACAGGTGCCCACCATACTGCCCAGCTATTTTTTTGTTGTAGTTTGGCCAGAGCCGGGTTCGAACCCACCACCTTCGGTATGTGGGGCTGGCGCGCTACTCACTGAGCAACAGGCACTGCCCATAGTTATAAATTTCCTTTATAAAAAGACAACTTCTACTCTGTTTTCAGAACTTCTCCTGCATTTCCTGTTTCTTAATTAACTCAAAATAATCGTATGCCAAATAGGCATTTTGGGGGGTGACATATTCTGATCTCCTACAGTCATATTTTGGTGTAGCATATCCTGAACCCCATCAATGCAATGTTGTTTTTGTTTTGTTTTATTTTGTTTTGAGTCTCACTCTGCCACCCTGGGTAGAGTACCATGGAGTCTTAGCTCACAGCAACCTCAACCTCCAGGACTCAAAGCGATTCTCTTGCCTCAGCCTCCCTAGTAGCTGGGACTACAGGCCCCACCACAACACCTGGCTATTTTTAGAGATGGAGTCTTGCTTTTGCTCAGGCTGGTCTTGAACTCCTGAGCTCAAGCAATCAACCTGCCTCAGACTCTCAGACTGCTAGGATTACAGGCGTTAGCCACCATGCCAGGCTCAATTCAACATTTTTAAAAATGAGACCTATAATCCTAGCTCTCTGGGAGACCAAGTTGGGAAGATCCTTTGAGTTCAGGAGTTAGGAGACCAGACTGAGCAAGAAGGAGACACTGTCTCTATCAAAAATAAAAAAATTAACCAGGCGTTGTGGCAGGTGCCTGTAGTCCTAGCTACTCCGGAGGTTGAGGCAGGAGAGTCCCTTGAGTCCAGGAGCTTAAAGTTGCTGTGAGCTAGGCTGAAGCCTGGCAGAATGAAACTCTGTCTCAAAACAACAACAACAAGAGACAGAGAGAGAGAGAGACCTAAGTGCCAAAACAGGAAAAACTTACTCCAAGCAAAGTGTTATTTTCTTTAATATATAAAGAATACCTACAAATGAATAAAAACTATCAACAACTCAAGTTGAAAACAAGACAAAAGATATGACAAGGTAATTAAAAAAGGACACACATTGTTCTTAAACATGTGACAAGTTCATCCATCAACTATGCTCATAATAGGAGAACTACATTTTGAAACCACATCAAGATATCCCTTTTTAAAAATTTCAGAGTGTTACAGTGGTAAACATATTTTAATTACATTATTTGCTTTCATACATTTTAAGTCAAGGTTATAAGTGTGCCCTTCACCCCAAATGTGAGCATTGCACCAGGTAGGTGTGAATTGGCCCTACCCTTCCTCCCTTTCCCACTTACTTAATTTCCTTTGGGTTTTGCTTCCATATATGTCTATCAGATTGACAAAATAATTTATAAGTTTGGTAACGCCTGGCTGGTGTTCCTCCCTTCTTTCGTGGGGATGCCACGCCATCGCCCTGCTCTGGTCTCCTCTCTCTCTCCTGCACCTTCCCCTCACTCACTCTCTGCTCTTTCTCTTTCTCATCGTTTCCCCCGACTCTCTTCCTTTCTCTAATATAAAACAAACCTATAATTTTATAACTAAAAAAGATGTTTTACAATATACATTCTTGAGCATCAAGCAATCTACTCACCTCAGCCTCTCAGAGCGTAGGAAAACAGGTACTCATATATTGCTGGTAGAAAAGTAAATTTGTACAATCTCTATAATGGACAAATCATAAGTAATTTATCAAAATCATCAATATGCATTCCTTTGATCCATGAATTCTGCTTCTAGGTCTTTCATCCTATATATGTTTACCAATGTGTTACATAAATACAGGCTTTTTTTTTTTTTTTTTTTCTGAGACAGAGTCTAGCTTTGTCACCCTCAGTAGAGTGCTGCAGTATCATAGCTGACAGCAACCTCAGACTCCTGGGCTCAAGCAATTCTCTTGCCTCAGCATCCCTTGTAGCTGGGACCACAGGTACCCGCCACAACGCCTGACTATTTTTAGAGGCTGGGTCTAACTCAGGCTGGATTCCATTTTGTAAGCTCAGGCAATCCGCCCGCCTTGGCCTTCCAGAGTGCTGGGATTACAGGCATGAGCTACCACGCCCGGCTTTTTTGTTATTTCTTTCTTTTCTTTTTTTTATTGTTAAATCATAGCTGTGTACATTAGTGCAATCAAGGGGTACAATGTGCTGGTTTCATATACAATCTGAAATATTCTCATCAAACTATCCAACGTATTTTCTTAGTTATTGTATGTAGACATTTGTATTCTGCCTTTAGTAAGTGTCGCCTGTACCCTTTCTAAAATGCAAAGTAGGTGTGGCCCCATGTTATTTCTTATTAATATTTTATTCTGAAAGAAAGTTTCACTCAGTCGCCTGGGTTAGAATGCCATGGCCTCAGCCTAGCTCATAACAAACTCAAACTCCTGGGTTCAAGTGATCCTCCTGCCTCAGCCTCTGGAGTAGTTGGGACTCCAGGCTATGCTACCATGCTCAGCTAATTTATTTTTGTTGTTCAATCTAGTCTCCAACTCCCTAGCTCAAACAATCCATCCCCCCCCCCGACCCCCCAGAGTGCTAGGATTGCAGGGGTGAACCACACCATGCCCAACCAAGATTCTCTCTTTTGTTAATAGAAAGATTTTTGCTTGGGAATGATCTGTACATAGGAGTAAAAAAAAGAAAAAACAAACAAAAAACAGTTTTTGCATTAAGATGTGTATTTCTGGCTTGTCTTGAAGAATGAAGCTCTTGGCAATAAGAGGCCCACATGCCTTCTTGGCAGTGGTGGCTAGAGCCCAGCAGGGGTGAGACCAGGAGTACATGCTCCTGTCTGCCACACTTGTCACCACCCCCTATTTCTCCTGGCCTGGCTGGCTTCACTGCTTTAAAGCCGTTGGGCCTGTGAGGGACTCCTGCTCTGGAGTCTCTTTGCACCTGTTACCTCCTATCGCTCATTCTCTCTTCTGTTTTCTTTTCCAGGGTCAGAGTTTCTCATGTCCTATGATGGCTGAGACCTATGCAGACAGATATGTACCTGTACTCAGAGGTATGACAGTGACTGGTCCCTGCTCAGGAACCTTCCCAGAACTTCATGGGGGAGAATTGTTGTCATTTATCACCCTCAGATGAAGCAGAAACTTTTTTTTTTTAGGGACAGAGACTCACCCTGGCTGGAGTGCAGTGGCTATTCACAAATGTGATTATAACACACTGCAGATTTGAACTCCTGGCCTCAAGTGATCCTGATCCTCCTGCGTCAGCCTCCAGAGTAGCTGGGGCTACACATGTGCACCATCTTGCCCAGCTAGAAACTTCTATTTCGATGGCTCTCTTTAGGTTGGAGGAGGCCAAATGACAGAACTGGAGGGGATCTTAGAGACCATCTAAAAAATAGTTAAGAAATATATTAATAAATGAGGAAGAGCTGGGTACAGTGGCTCACACCTATAATCCTAGCACTCAGGGAGGCCAAGGAGGGTGGATCACCTGAGCTCACAGGTTTGAGACCTGAGCCTGAGCCAGAGTGAGACCCCATCTCTGAAATAAACAGGTACTGTGGCGGGCACCTGTAGTCCCAGCTACTCGGGAGGCTGAGGCAAGAGAATTGCTTGAGCCCAAGAGTTTGAGATTGCTGTGGGGAATGATGCCATGGCACTCACCAAGGACAACAAAATAAGACTCTGTCTCAAAAAAAGGGGGTGAGGGGAGAATTTTCAAACACTGTAGAGAGTATGGCAGCAGACCTATGTGTTTAAAGACCACAGTATATATACTATTATGTTTGCATGTTAGATACTACTCTGGAAGGATACCTAAAAACCTGATAGAGTGGTTATCAGTTTGAGAGGAAAAACATTTTTATCTACAGACAGCATACTTCTTGTCCGCCTTTTGCTGTCTCTGAATTATTATAGAGGCTTAATAGACGTCTTTCCCTTCACTCCATGGAAAAATGAGTTTGCCTTTATTTATGTATTCATTTCAATACTTTTGATCTATAAATGTGTCTGTTTCAGGATTCTCTTTTGATTCTAACATCTCTTTGATTCTAACATTTGTCTGGTTCTCTCATTGGTTAATGAGTAGAATGAAGTCTTTAACATGTGTCCATATCATATCTATATGAGAGTCATAATTTTAACTTTTTCTGAAATGTATCTTTGAACAATTATAGACTCATCTGGAAGGCTTCTTAAGAAATAGATAAGACGGCTCGGCACCCATAGTACAGTGGTTACGGCGCCAGCCACATACGCAGAGGGTGGCAGGTTTAAACCCGGCCCTGGCCAGCTAAACAACAATGATAACTGCAACAAAAAAATAGCTGAGCTTTGCGGCAGACGCCTGTATTCCCAGCTAATTGGGAGGCTGAGGCAAGAGAATCGCGTAAGCCCAAGAGTTTGAGGTTGCTGTGAGCTGTGACACTACAGCACTCAACTGAGGGCAACAGTGGGACTATAGGTGCCCACCGTAATGCCCAGCTAGTTTTTCTATTTTTAGAAGAGATTGGGCCTCCCTCTTGCTCAGTCTGGTCTCCAACTCCTGAGCTCAAGCAATCCACCTGCCTCAGCCTCCAAGAGTGCTGGGATATGAGTGTGACCCACCCTGCCTGGCCAGCTCTGACATTTTCTAGTGACTTTGGGCAAGTTACTTAACCTCTTTAAGCCTTAGTTTATCTGTTCAATGGATAAGATGAGACTTTGTTTCTAATATTACTGGGAAGACTAAATGAGATTTGAATATGAAAATTTTTACTATGATTTAATAAATAAAAATAAAAATAAAATGCCATACCCATTATATACCAAAAAAAGGAAAATTTTTATCCCAGAGAATGGCAGGCAATAAACATTCATAAAAACCTGGACAAAACAAACAAAAAAAAAACCCTGGACTACATGATGACCATCATTGTCATCGTGGTCATCAAATTCAGCATCTCCCAACTACAGAATGAACCCACTGAAGGTGTGTCAAGACAATGTTAGGTGGTATTAAAATAACAATAACAAAAAAATATGGATTGAGAAAGCTTTTCCTTTTCCAATTTCTTTGTTCCTTCTTGATTTCTCCAGGACGAAGTATCAGTTTAACAGTCTTCAGTCTTTATTACCTAGCTACCTCCATTTTTATTTTTTATTTTTTTTTTTATTATTATTCATTTATTTATTTAACTTAATTTTTTTTTTTTTTTTTTGGAGTTTTATTTATTTATTTTTTATTGTGGAGAAGGGGCAGGGAAAGAAGGCGGGGGAAGAGGTGAGTGACAGGGTCGGGCCAGTGGCATGGTACCACATTGGCTGTATCTAGGTAGAGGCA
>CAUYPK010061157.1:0-47467 GCA_963574355.1 Loris lydekkerianus
CGACCCAAGTATAAGCTGACCCCTTAATTTTACCCTAAAAACTGGGAAAACTTAGTGACGCGAGTATAAGCCGAGGTGGAAAATGCAGCAGCCACTGGTAAATTTCAAAAATAAAAATATATACCCAAAACAATTACAATAGTTGAGGAATCAGTATGTTAAATGCTTTTCAATATTTATTGCTAAAGAAAAACTGTAAACTAGCAACAACAACTTTAAAACTTTAAATAAAGTGCAGAAAACCATAGCTTAACAAGTAATCAAGCTAAATCACAATCACCAAATCAAATAATCTGTATGACCCGAGTATAAGCTGAGTTCGGGTTTTTCGGCACAAATTTTGTGCCGGAAAAAACTCGGCTTACACTCGAGTATATACGGTAACTGGTTAGTCTCTAAATAGAGTAAAATCTCAGGGCCTCCACAGTTCTTGACATTTACCTGTAAAAAAACAAAAACAAAAAACAGGCAGGCCATAGATCAGTGTGTTCAGGAAGAGGCCAGTAGGGGCTTCCTAACTGGCTTGATTCTGCAAACACGGCATCCAGTGGTGGGCTGCTTTTAGCCAGGAGTCCTTACTGTGTGGCTTCCACAGCGCATCAGTTCTCAAAACACTTTGGATAGAATTCAAGACATATCTCCTTCATACTGGATACCACTCCTTGGCAGAAAGGAAGGCTGCTATCAAGGACAGTTTTCAGGTGTGCTCATGGAATTAAAAACTAAGTGGCCACCAGTGGTTCTCATGAGCGTGTGCACATTTTCTGCCTCAGTTATTGGCAGGTATTGAAGTTTCTGAGGCACTCTGGGTCCTGAAGGAAATGAACAGCTTACCCATAATGCACTAATCTGGGGAAACATCGACTGTTATTGAGGAAAGGACTACTGAGGATCATGACTGCTGATTTTTTCCATGCTCCTAGCGAAATATCAATCTTTCTCCTTTTGTTGGGTAGATATATGTACAGCAAGTATAAATATTCCATTTTTCTAATGGAAGTAGAACTTTTTAAGGCCATTAGTACCCATGATTAAAATGGTAAGAAAATTCTTGACTTTTAGATCATTATGGGGAATAACAATGAATTAATTAATTGAAAAACTTTTACTTAAGATCATGTCCTACATCCTACCCTCTGCCCGGCATGCAGCAGACACAAATTAGGAAGCAGAGAGTATCATTTCGCTAGAGAGAAGCGCAGAGATCCAAGTACACACTTGTCCTGGAAATTCAGAGGAAAGGAAGGCTTGTGATGGTTCAAGGTCATTCTAAAAAGCCTACATTGGGGGAGGAAGATATAGAGTTGGTTTTTTTCAGAAAATGAAGGAGTTCCATGATCTTCATGATAAAAGATACAGCTTGAATCTTGGAAGTACACAATAGAGAAAAAGAATTTGAGTTCAATAATCTCAATAAAAATTTCTCAAATTTAATTGTGTCAAAGGAACGTGAACATTTTGTCCTGTGAGCTCAGCTGAAATCTATCTGTTCAGAAAGATAACTGGCTTCAGCACTGGCTGTGTTGGCCCCACCTGCCTTACTACCTTCTAAAATTGGACAAAGCTCTTCCCATGGTGGTCTTCAGACAAACAGAGGATCCTGGATTTTTATGCTGAAGCTCCTCTGCTATACTGAGAGTAGCTTCACAGAAAGAGATGTTCTGAGCCCAACCTACGGAGACACGTTCCAATTTAGGCTGTGGAATGAAAATTACAGGGCAGCCACAGAGGCAAGTTTAAAATTAGGACAGACTTCACTTTGGGCCTGTTAAGCCTCAAAGAGTTAGTAGATGAGGCAAAGGGAAATGGGGGTGGGGGGTGAATTACCAGTATGAACTTGAAAAGCAAAATCCCCAGACTTCTGTTCCTTCCTATGGTCCTCCTGACACCCTCAGCTTTTTTTTTGCACATCTGATGATCAGCAGAAAGGGCTTTCTGAGTCCCTCAGTCCCTGCCTAGGAGCCACTGTTTAAGTCAGGGCCTGTGAGGAAATTCTGCAGCTAAACAGGTCAGGAGAATCCTTCCTGGGAAAGAGGGAGGAAGGGGAAAAAAGGAGGAGAACCGTTTCTAGCCCAAGTCTTAGTACCCCAGTAACACAGATGACTCCATTTCAAAAGGAGTAAGTCAGCCTCAAGGCCCACGTGGGATATAGCCATGTTAGCTGCACGGAGCCTTGTCAGAGTGTGCCTGTGTCACTAGGTGCAGTCCAGCAGCAGATTTGGGGTTGCAGGTCACTAAATGAAACGATCCCGTCCTACCAGCTAGGGAGCAGCAACTGTTCTCTCTGAATTGGGGACCTTTGCTTGGAGGGCAGGCTGCTGCGGGACACTAAGCTGTGTTTTCCTCTTGCCTCTGCAACTTCACTTTTCTGTTTCTCAAAGTTAGGAAAACATCACCTATATTTACTTTCTTTTGAGAATATTTTCACTGCTTGCTTTTGTGTTAAGAGTTTGCATTCTGGCCAGGCACAGCGGCTCACACCTGTAATCCCAGCACTCTGGGAGGCCGAGGTGAGTGGATTGCCTGAGCTCACGCGTTTGAGACCAGCCTGAGTTTGTGTGACAGCACTGTAATTAGCCTCAATCAAATACTATTTGTGTTAGGTGCTGCAACTTTGCTTCCTTAGACCAGCGAGAGCCTGTCTCTACTAAAATAGAAAAATTAGTGAAGTATGGTGGCAGACCTGTAGTCCCAGCTACCCAGGAGGCTGAGGCAAAAGGATCGCTTGAACCCAGGAGTTTGAGGTTACTGTGAGCTATGACACCACAGCACTGTACCTAGGGTGACAGAGTGAGACTTTATCTCAAAAAAAAAAAAAAAAATTGCATTCTGAGATATTCAGATTAGTAAATACAGAAAGAATTATTCCTACTTTTACACACAAAAAGGGCATTTTTACTTGAACACCCTATGTTTCCAAAAGCTCAAGGGCAACTACACCAGACCCCTCCCATTAGATAATCAGGTAGGGAGGACCTCTACGGAGGTGAGAACCAGTCAATGCAATCATCCTCGTAAGGTCCCACAGTGGCCTGTCATGGGCTCCCCTTTTTGGAATCATTTGCTAGATTCACTTTCTAAGGGTAGATTGTCTTAGATGTACTTGAATCTCTAATTCCACATTCCTAAGAGCCAAAAAGTAGAAGATGATAAAATGTGTAAGAATGGTTGTTTTCATGTGTGATTTCCTTTGTTTGTTATAGGGAATGCCCACATTTGTTTATGTCATTCTAAAAAGAGAAAGTTGTCAATAAATAGGAAGTAGAACATGTCTCCATGGAGCGTGTAAATACATTCCTAATTATCAAGTAAACTAAGAAGTCAGAGTTATGGCTCATCTATGATTGTCATGTTAAATCTGTCACTTTCTTAGTCCAGAGTATGTTAATAAATCAACTCATCATATCAATGGGCCTTTCTCAATAAGTGCTGCCTTTTAGGCTACAAAACTCACTTTGTCAGAGCTATTTCAGCTCAAGTTAGAGCACAACTAGTTATACAACTTGATCTCATTGAAATACTTGGTGCCTGCTGATATGTTCAAACAAATTCACCAGATCTTGATTATGTTCTGGCAATTAAAGCTATTAAGTCAGTAGATAGACAGCAGGTTATTTCATTGCTGGTTGAAAAAGCCAGCTTTCTTTTCTCCCCTTTTTGTGTGACAGCACTGTAATTAGCCTTAATCAAATACTATTTGTGTTAGGTGCTGTAACTTTGCTTCCTTAGCCAGGAAACTCTGCCAATCTAAGAAAAGTAGAAACACAACTGTGGTCAAAAAGCAAGAAAGAAAAATCCTATGTACCCTCAAATTACCCCTTGCCCCACCAAAAGCAAGAAAGATAGATATAGGTGTATATGGGAACTCTTTGAATAGTCTTTGCAACTTTTATGTCAACCTAAAACCTTTCTAAAATAAAAAGTTTAATTTTAAAACAGCAAGAAAGAGGAAAGAAAAGAGGAATGCCAAAGAGAAATGCCATTTGATGTGAGGTGTAACTCTAGCAGATACCATGTAAAAATAAGCTGTAGAAATAGTCAACGAGATCAGAAAATACGGTTGCCCTTAAAAATTCCAGGTTAATTTTTTTATTATACTGGGATACCTATATGCTTTTTCTTTCTCTTTTTTTTAACCACTGCAAACAATTTTGTAATGGAGAATAGAGCCCAGTGAAGGGAAAGACAATAACTATGAATAAAATTTATTCTTCCACCATTTATCCAGACTTCTAGTTTATTTATCTCTGTTTTAAACTCATCATTTCTCTGAATCTCCTGGAAGGAAGAGCTCTTCAGATAGCTTAGGAATGATGTTAGTGAGCAGGTGAGGCAGTACACATGAATCCCCTGCTGATCTGGTAGAGTGGTACATTCTGACGTGGTAGGTCTAAAATGGCCCTCAAGGCTGTGTTTGCAAAAACCTCCTACAGGCCAAAGCTGCTGGTCCACGGACCATAGTTGAATAGAAAGACTAGGAATTGGGTGAGGCAACCAACAAGAAGCAGAACCACGCTATCTTGTCTATGTGGCTGACCATGAGCAACAGGCATGAAGTAGTTGCCAACAGATTCATTTTCTATTTTCCTTGGTCAATAAACCCTTATGTCAAATTTTCAAAATACTCTGATAAAATGGTGTCACACCATGATTCAGATTATCTATTAGCTCAGAGAATACCAATGACAGAAATAACTTCCTGATAAAAGTGCCCCAGCCATGAAAGAAAGGCAGCAGGGATAATTACCGAAGCAGCGATCTGATCTTCGTTTATAATTTTGACTAATGTCTCCTCATATCTCCAGTTCTATATCTGTAAAATATAGCTATTAGAACAAGTAATATTTTGAGTTTGTGGAAGAAATGCTACACAACTCTGGAATCACAATGTCCTTCTTAGAGATGCTGGTGGCTGTTATCCACAGGAGGAGCTGCTGCAGGTGGAGGGCCACCCTGCACATGGCTGACACTCTTCATCTCACTCCATCCAAATGGGAAGACTAGGCCATTAACAACTTCAAATAATTGAAACACATATTTCTTACAACTCGTAGAAAGTATGTGATAACTGCCAAAAATGCAACATGTCTAGTTCTCTTCAACCAGATTTTTTACCTTTCTAATACAATTTTTAAATTCCAAACAATGGTTCTTATATTGATTTCTTCCATTCTTGACTAATGCAACCCAGGCTTTAAATCTAGGGGTGTATCCTGGTGATTATTTAACAACTGGCACTACAGGGGAGGGTTAAAAAAACAAAAGCCTGGGTGGCACCTGTGGCTCAAAGGAGTAGGGCACCAGCCCCACATACTGGAGGTGCCAGATTCAAACCTGGCCCCGGCCATAAAAGTACAAAAATAAATAAATAAATAAATAAATAAAAGTCCTGGTATTGATGGTGTATATACTCCCACCCTGGTCAATTTCCTGGCTTGGAACACCAATTTATGGACAAATGTGCATGATCACAAATTTGTACAAGTCTGTCAATGTACATAATAGCAAGTAACCCCGAAGATGTAAAAACTTGTTTTAATTATTAAATTGTAATAATCTAGGAGGAGTAAAGGTATTGTGTAATTCCAAGACAGCTTGTCTCTTAAAATGTTTTCACTTTCTGACTGAACAGTGGAAGCCCATAAGTATTTTTATAAACCAAAAATAATTTCTTGTTAGTTGTTTTTTTAATGACATCCTCATGTAATTACCACAAAATTGTATAAAGTAAGCCATTTGGATTTTAATGATGCAAACCTACTGCAAGTTCAGAATTCTTCTATATGAACTTGTGAGTTAAACTCTTCTGTGTTTTGCTCATTATAACCTCTTCCTTCCATGAACAATTCAGTCTCTGTGGTCGTACGAATCTGCAGAAAGGGCTAAAATGTCACCATGTTTTTTTATTGTTCTCTACAGCTGCCTCTGAGAGTAAACAGCAGCTTAATATTTTTATGTATTCTATATTTGATTCAAATTTGATTTTACTCAAATTTTTAAGAAGTTATTTTGTATTTTAAAAGACACTAATTAGTCAGTGTGGTGGTATGTGCCTGTAGTCCTTCCTTAACTACTCAGTAGGCTGAGTCAGGATGATCACTTGAGCTCAGGGATTTGAGACTGCAGTGAGCTATGATGACACCACTGCACTCTAAGCCAGATGATGAAGAGAGACACTGTTTAACAAAAATGACAAATAAATTATAAGATGCTAGAATAAGGAAACTCCATTTTAAATCATAACATTATAACAGGTGCTTTTTTGGTATATTTAACATATACACTTTTTCTGGCATATCATTCCTTTATTCTACTTTAAATCTGAGATTTTTTATTAAACTTTTTTATAAAAACATTTTTACCTACAAGTACACTTGCTTATTACCAATAACCTTCTTCTTCTTTTTTTTTTTTTTTTTTATTGTTGGGGATTCATTGAGGGTACAATAAACCAGGTTACACTGATTGCATTTGTTAGGCAAAGTCCCTCTTGCAATCATGTCTTGCCCCCAAAAGGTGTGGCACACAACAGGCCCCACCCCCACCCTCCTTCCCTCTCTCTGCTCTTCCTTTTCCCACCCCTCCCTCCTTCTTTCTCTCTCTGCTCTCCCCCACTCCCACCATGACCTTAATTGTCATTAATTGTCCTAATATCAAAATTGAGTACATAGGATTCATGCTTCTCCATTCTTGTGATGCTTTACTAAGAATAACGTCTTCCACTTCCATCCATGTTAATACAAAGGATGTAAAGTCTCCATTTTTTTTTAATAGCTGAATAGTATTCCATGGTGTATATATACCACAGCTTATTAATCCATTCCTGGGTTGGTGGGCATTTAGGCTGTTTCCACACTTTGGCGATTGTAAATTGAGCTGCAATAAATAGTCTAGTGCAAGTGTCCTTATGATAAAAGGATTTTTTTCCTTCTGAGTAGATGCCCAGTAATGGGATTGCAGGATCAAATGGGAGGTCTAGCTTGAGTGCTTTGAGATTTCTCCATACTTCCTTCCAAAAAGGTTGTACTAGTTTGCAGTCCCACCAGCAGTGCAAAAGTGTTCCCTTCTCTCCACATTCACGCCAGCATCTGCAGCTGTGAGATTTTGTGATGTGGGCCATTCTTGCTGGATTTAGATGGTATCTCAGGGTGGTTTTGATTTGCATTTCTCTAATAGATAGGGATGATGAACATTTTTTCATATGTTTGTTAGCCACTCGTCTGTCTTCTTTAGAGAAGGTTCTATTCATGTCTCTTGCCCATTGATATATGGGATTGTTGGCTTTTTTCATGTGGATTAATTTGAGTTCTCTATAGATCCTAGTTATGAAGCTTTTGTCTGATTCAAAATATGCAAATATCCTTTCCCATTTGTAGGTTGTCTCTTTGCTTTGGTTGTTGTCTCCTTAGCTGTACAGAAGCTTTTCAGTTTAATGAAGTCCCATTTGTTTATTTTTGTTGTTGTTGCAATGGCCAATATCGTCCAGTGTTTTTCCTATGCTTTTTTTGAGGGTTTTTATTGTTTCATGCCTTAAATTTAAGTCCTTTATCCATTTTGAATCAATTTTTATGAGTGGAGAAAGGTGTGGGTCCAGTTTCAGTCTTTTATATGTGGATATCCAGTTCTCTCAACACCATTTATTGAACAGGGAGTCTTTCCCCTAAGGTATGTTCTTGTTTGGTTTATCAAAGATTAGGTGGTTGTAAGATGTTAGTTTCATTTCCTGGTTTTCTATTCGATTCCAAGTGTCTATGTCTCTATTTTTGTGCCAGTACCATGTTGTCTTGACCATTATGGCTTTGTAGTACAACCTAATATTTACTTTATTTTATTTTATTTGAGACAGAGCCTCAAACTGTCACCCTGGGTAGAGTGCTGTGATGCCATAGCAATCTCTAACTCCTGGGCCGAAGTGATTCTCTTACCTTAGCCTCCCAAGTAGCTGGGACTACGGGTACCCACCACAATGCCCGAGTATTTTTTTGGTTGTAGTTGTCATCGTTGTTTGGCAGGCCCAGGCTGGATTCAAACCCACCAGCTCTGGTGTATGTGACTGGCACCTTAGCCACTTGAGCTACAGGTGCCGAGCCAACTTAATTTTGTTTTAGAGAAAAAGTGGTCTCATTATGTTGCCCAGGCTGGCCTTGAGCTATTGGACTCAAGCGATGCTCCCAAGGGGTGGGGACTACAAGTGTCTGCCCCCATGTCCAGCTCCAGTGAGGTTCTTAGAAGAACACAAAAGCAAGGAAGGCTACAGCTCACAGGGCAGGGGGAAGGGAGAACACTGGTGAAGAAATACCTTACCAAGGAATGTAATTAACTTGCAGAAAAACATTTACCTCATACCTATACTCATGTCCTTTCCATCAGCAAAAATCAAAGCCAAGCAAAGAACAAGCCACCAGCATTCACCCCCCACCCCAAACACAAATGATTCTGGCAGTGTAGTCCATGTGAAAAATACTGCTTGAAACAAACCAGGAAAAAAAAATTCCTTCCTATCAAGTCTTCCTGCTTGCTTTCATCATATTCACTGCTGTATCTTTTGCAATGGGTATCATGTGCACCTATTAACTCTTCAATATTAAATATATCTTTTAAAGCCTTCCTACTTTTTTAACTTTTAAAATTCATTTTTTCCTGAGCTCCCCGTTCATGACAAGCACTTGAAGATATAACGCATGCAGAACACAGCACAGTGTACCCCCTACCATTCTCCAGATGTTAGGAACTTGAAACATGCAAGGATTTTTCATGTTAGAAAAATGGTGGAAGTCAGCTCATCAAAAGTAAAACAGGCAGAATATGTCCCTGCCTTTGCCTTTCCTAAGATGCATTTAAATTCACTAGGTTCATCTCTAGTTTGACAGGATTATTAACAGGCTGGGCTCGCCACTCATGTAGATGAATATGTTAGCCACGGAAAAGTCTTCCACTATCTTGCATGTTTCTCCCCAACGCCTGATGACTACCAGCTAATCTGCACATTAACCAGAGATGTGGGCCGATGATCAGTTTGTAGCAAAGTAAAAGTGGTAACATAATTTCCTCTAAACTGGAGTCCAATTTTTTTTTTTTCAGCAGAAAATTTTTACATCAACCAGAAGTGTTTGGTTAACAGGCTTTCAAGGTAACAAAAATACCCATGATGAAAGGAAAAGTGTTCACAATACTGTATCTTCTTGAATGATTGTAACAGAGACCTCTTGACGTCCCACTAATCAACTACACTAGCCCTGCTGGATGTAAGTGGGAGCTGCATAAAGACATTTAAAAAGAGGCATGAAGAATGAAGGTCTATTTGAAGGGTTGATATAAAGACACAAACACAGACACACATGTAGACAAAGACATATCCCAGTAAACAAATGAGTATTTATACCATTTTTAACAATTGTGGATAAATCTAATTATGCTTAAATTAAGATCAAAACAAAAAAGTCCTAATATTCTCTATCAGAAGAAATAAAACCAAGTGGCAACGGGGGAAAAGAGCCGCTCTTTCTTCTCTGAGATGCACTTGACAGGTATTTGGGAATTCCTCACTGCTGAGTAAGAAGTGAAAGAGAAGGTGATGAAAAAAAGGAGACAGTTACAGACATTCAGTGAAGGCACAGATGTCTTCCACAAAACTCCACAAAACTCACTGCTCTTCTCTGAGGTCACCATGCTGCCTATTCATTGGTGCCCTTCCTGTGGGCAGCATTTGGGAAACAGGAGATAGAAGAGGGAGTGACAATCAAGATGTCACTAAAATATAATTTTTCCTACTTGCCTGCCTAGAGTACATTCCTTTTTAAAAATAATGTGAACATAATATTAAGTTGGTTTTCTTTTTAAGGGACACACACACACATCTCTCTTTCTCTCTCTCATTCCTTCTCTCTCTCTTCTTCCTTCTGGCAGTTTCCCAGATGAGAACAGCCATCCTGAAGCTGTGTACATCAGGCAAGGAGCGAGCCAGCCTCTCCTCCCACCAGGCCTGAAGAGTTCTTGAGGGCATCTAAAACTGAAAGCTTTTAGGAAAACACAGATGCAAGCAAATTACAAAATCATAGTGTCTGTAGAACTGGATTCTGGTTGGCACGGGTTTGGAGTTGATTTTCTCAAACACCTGGGCAAAAGGCGAAGAAGCCTCCGGCCTCGTGGTCAGTCCCGTGCAGCATTCTGATCACTTCTTATTGTTTCCCTGCCATACTTGTGTTTAAATTCAACCTCCATTTCCCACCAGACACCTCAGAGACATACGCCCCAGCCTCTACAGGAATTCTTTTTTTTTTTATGTCTTTCTAAAATTTTTAATGGATGCTCTCTCTCCATTCTCCTGTGGTAGGTTTCTTATCATGGCCAGGGAGGGAGAAAGTGACTAATGAAAGGGAAGCAGGTAGTAAGTTGATGGGCAAGGAGGCTGTCCTTCAGAGGCCCTGAAGGCAGCCCAGGCCCTCAGCGCACAGGTGCAAAGACTCAGCCAATCGGACTCCTCCCTAGCAGGTGGGCGGGGCATCATGCCTCCACAGGACCTCTGAGTCGCCTTAGGGTGTCTCTGCTGCCTCAAGGATGGGTGAAGCAGAGACAGAAGCCCATACTGGGTTTAAGTCCAACAACACTTGGGACTCAATCTGACTTCCATCACTCAGCTGTTTTAGCTCAGTGCCTCCAGGCCTTTGGTCAAGAAGGCTACTAATCTCCATGGGAAAGTCCATTCCAAAAAGTGGATTTTTAAGTAGCAGGCAAAACCATTCTTATAGTAATGATAGTTTGATATTTTCATGGTGCTTATTATGGGGAAGATATTCCTCTAAGTGCTGTATCTGTATTAATTTACTTAATCCTCACCAAGTTGTTGGGGTCTATTACCCCCATTTTGCAGATGAGGAACATTAAAGACACAGAGAGGTCAAGTACTCTGCTGCCTTGAGAGTTAGAGGGGGCCCCAAATCCTTCAATGCCACTCCAGAAGCCAGTTCTTAATTTCTACTCTAACCAGGGTGCTAGAACCAGGACCATGAGCCAAACACTTGTGTGGGTTAAAGTTGTCCTTTATTACCAAGATTCAGAATCCCAGGAAGACAGGGACATCATTCTCCCAGAGTTCTTATACCCTCCTCAGACGTTCCTATCTTCCTATACATCATCCAGCCCTCTAATCTCTAGCCGAAGGACTCAGTGTTTGTTACTTTCCCAGGCTGTACATATGGTGTTTTTTCTTCAGTCAAGGGTTGCAATGGCCTTCACGGTGTCCAGGGGAGGACTGGCTGACGTGACTGTCTGATAACGACTTAGATCATTAAGTAACTTTTACAGCTAAAGATGGGGGTGGGGTGGGGTGGGAGAATGGGGGGATGGGGGGTGAGGCTGTCTTTTCTCTTACACTACCTCTCAGTAAGGACTTTTTACAAATAAAAACAACTTTTTAAATGCCTTCTTTTACACATACTTTGGTGGTGGTGGTTGTGAGGAGTAGGAAAGCAAATCCCTCTGTTGAAGATGTCCAGAGAATAGAGGAAACTGCTCATCCTTTCCTCCTACCAGCATTTTCCAGTTCCAAGGAAGCAAGTGGACTGCACGCAGCCCCTCACCTGCCTGGTGGAAGCACTCAAGTGACTACAAACCATACTCAACAGAAAACAGGAGCAGAGCAAGAGAAACAGGAGGAGAGGGTAACTGGCCACCAGGAGCTGGGGTAGGGAGGAATGTGTAAGGGGGACTCTACTGAGTGTGAGCCCAGCACTGACCATGATGGCCAAGGGCCTGACCTGCAGGGTGTGGGGCAGGGAAGGTTGGCAGTCTCCTGCTCCCCCTTCCAGACCCCCCCTCTGCATACCAGATAACCTGTGTCAACTGGAGACTTACATACATCCCCCCAACCCCACCCCTGCCACAGGCCAGATAGCTTGGTAGACAGATGATAGACAGGGGAGAGACACAGTGAGAGATTGGTTTAAAATGTTAAAAACCGAAACAATCACTTCTCACTTTCCTGTTCTTTTGCTTCCCTACATTTTTGCATCAGAAAATTATACTTGGAAAATTAAACACACACACACAAAGTATTTTCCTTTTAGCACATTCTTTTGTCAAGAGGCTTTATAAGCATGAATTGCCACATTTGCTAGTTTACAACAAACTTTTCATTTAGGTATTAAAATGTAGACATATGAACAGCTCCCTGACACCACCTCTCCTGACAATGGTAACATTTATATAAAGGAATTCACAATACAGACTTTATGTTAATAATCTTTAATCTGTACATCTTGCATTTCAACTTAACCTCTCTTATAGGATTCCCCTTCAAATATTTATAGGGCCTACTATAGATGGGAAAAGTATGTTCTACATACTTTGACAACTTCTGACAACCTCCCTGACCTTGCTGCCACCATTAGGGTTGGGAGCCATGACAACACTGGCCATTCTGTACCACTGACTAGCAAAGAAGTATTTCCAAAGTGAAGCAACTGAACCAGTGTATGCATGCTAGGTAACATATTGGAATTCCTAAAATTTTGCTATAAATAAAAAGGTACCAGGTTTTAGATCTTGATCTTCCACTAACATCTGACCCTAGGCAACATTCCACAGCCTTTGATGAAGATTTTACTGCATGTGATGTCAATGGGTTATGAAATATAGAGTCCCTGCCTTCCAGTGGCTTACTATTTCGCGAAAGAAACAGATGTATAAATCCTAACCACAATCACAGCAGAATGCAACTATTAGAGAAACTAATGACAAGTTGTCTGTAAGTGTTGCAGAAATGCAAAGAATCAACAATTAAATTGAATTAGAAGAATGAGAGCAGGCTTCATGAACAATACAGCATTTGAGCTGGGCTTTGAATGAAATTAGTTGAATTTGGTAAGTAGAGAAGGTAAGGAAGAAAGAACTTGAGCAAAGCTGGAAGTAGGGAGTGCCTGCAGCACACAAAGGCAGGACAGGAGCCAGGGGCACTGATGCACAGTTTGCAAAGGAGTGCGATGAGAGGAAAGAATATAGTACTCTCAAATCATGGTGGAGGCTCTGACATCATGGTAGAAACTCTGGACTTGCTGTGTAGGCAACGCACATCCACTCAGGGTCTTAAAAGGAAAGTGGAGCACTGGTTTTAAAAATGGACCAGAGAATCAAGAATTAGTATGCAGAAGGGAGGTTAGGAGGATGCTCAAGCAGTTTAGATGACAGATGATGAGGGAAGTCATTTAATTTCAGGGCCCTGGCATCATTTTCTTTTCTCCAAATGAGGGAACAAGATTGGTCATAGAACCAACGAGCCTAAATATCTTGAGACAGACTTAGGGGCTGGATCTTCTACGTTCTAATTACACCTGATATATAATCTCATTATAGCAACCTCCACAGGATTTTCATAGTCACTTCCATGTTTGTCTCCTTACTTTCAGAAGTGTCTTATGAACAGAGCCTGTGACTTTTCATAGTGATTCCGTAACAGTGCCTGGCAAATGGCAGTCATTCAAACATTCACATCATTCTACTCTATTATTCTCAATTTCCAGGTAAGAACATGAAACCTGGGCTGGGCACAGTGGCTCACACCTGTTATCCTAGAACTCTGGGAGGCTGAGACAGTTGGATCACCTGAGTTTGGGAGTTTGACACCAGTTTGAGCACAAAAGAGACCCCGTCTCTACTAAAAAAAAATAGAAAAATTAGCTGGGCATTGTGGTGGGTGCCTGTAGTTCCAGCTACCTGGGATGCTGAAGCAGGAGGATCGCTTGAGCCCAAGAATTTGAGGTTAGCTATGGCACTCTACCAGTGTGAGACTGGTAGACTGTCTCAAAACGAAACAACATGAAATCTCCCATAATCACAGATGAGAAAATGAAAGTCTAAATTTCAAGTCTCTACTATTAACTAGAAACTGTCATACAGATGCTAAGGAAGGCTTAGGATGTTGTATGTGTCTAAATTTTAAGGACCTAGGGATTAGTTTTATAATATCTTCATATACTAGTTTTTCTTTCTTGTTCTTAAGAAGTAGAACCACCAACTTCCAACCCCTTTGAATTCTTTCCTCTAGTCCCTAACTCGTACCCTCTGACTCACCTAAACAGCATTGGTCTCTCTCAATCAACTACCATTCCTGTGACTCTGAACTAACTTGCTGCAAATGTCCAAAGGATTCTCTTCATCTCTAGATCCACAGATTCTAATTTCAAACGTCTACTTCCCTCATCTTAAATACACACCAGGTATAACTATATTTAATGATGCTGGTATCTAAACAAAGGTAACAGAACTTAAAGAATAAACCCTCAGTGGTCATGAATCCCCAAATTCAGAAATACAATACCATATAACTTGCCTTGTGCTTCACACTATGAATATAACTGAAAAGGTAAGGGATCCCTCTGACCCCTACAGACTTACTTCTTTTTTTTTATTAAATCATAGCTGTGTACATTAATGCAATCATGGGGTACCATGCGCTGGTTAATGACTTACTTCTTAAAGAGTGATTTTCACAGTAGTTGGATTTTTGTCTGAAATAATTTTTAAAGTTTTTTCTTACTTCCATGTGGTAAATTCATTCATGGTCACGACCCAACCACCCTTTAATCTGCTCAATGCTTCTAGTTTTCTAGTTAAGTAAAATTACTCCTGCATGTTCTTCATTTCCTTCTCTAATTCCAATGCTTGATTTTCTTTAGGGAGCCATTTCTCATGAAGATGCTTTTTTTTTTTTTTTTAATCACACTATGAAATTACTTGGAATTACTTAAATAATGAGAGCTTGGGATGAGCAGCAGTAAGCTTGGCTCACTCACAAAGTGAACCCACTTACTCTCATAACCCACTGCAGCTTGTAAATTCAAGATTCAAATGTATACCTTGGCAAAACTACAAATTTCTTTCTATCTCACACTTTTGGGATTCCTTTGAAGAGACAGAATATTAAATCTGCAAATACCCGTATCTATTAAAGAACCAAATAAATGTCCTTTGCAGTTGGGAGACGATACTAAGGTTCATTACAAAAATGCAGTAGAACCTCCATAGCTGACCCGTCCCCTACATTGACCACCTCTTTATGTTGACGTAATGTTCATAGACCAGACACGCACCAATGTATGTATCACTACAGTAGACCTAGGTCCTTATGCTGACCACCTCTGTATGTTGACCAGTTAGTGACAGTCTCCAGGGCTGTCAACTTACAGAGGTTCTACTATCTATCCAGTCCACTGCTCACAGTTTTTAAAGCTCAACTTTGAAAGAACCACTAAAACCAGTTCACAATCCTCATCAGAAAGCAGCTGCCATCATTTTACAGCTGCATTTTGGTTTTGACCCAAGGACATATCACTCCTTGTGCTCATCAAACCACCTCAGCCACTAAACCTGGCTGCTTCTGCCTTTTCACTTTCTACAAAAGTCAAGTCCACTAAAACAGTTGCCACCAAATAATGGTAATAGCAAAAAATGTGCTAAAATGTGGGAACTTTGGGGGAAGAAGGAAATGTTCACATGTTGGTGCTTACGCAAATATATACACTTGTCTAAACTCACAGAAGTATACACTGAAAATAAGTGTATTTTATTTTATATAAATGCCTGAATAAAAAAATTTTTAGAGTGTGAATTCTGAAGAAAATTTTTAAAGAGTAATTGTCTGTAGCTTAAGTATGCAAATAAATATATGAAGTTTTGACAACTCTGAAGGAACAACACACATTTAAATTGTTTAGAGAATTGTGCAGAGATACATGAATACACAATAAAATATGACAGAGACTAGTTTATCTAGAATATGCCCCCCAAATACCAGATATTTCATTTTTCTGTTCCAAATGAATATACCCTGGATTCCCTATCAGTAGGACTGTGCTTCTGTTGAGTTCAGCGAGCCATTTACATTTTATCCTGGATTTGTGACCACTGATATTCATCTGTTAGATAGTTAGTTAGAAAAAGAGTCTAGTGTGTGGCCATGTACCAAGCTACTTGGCTCATTTAGTATTTCATTCTTCTTAGCATTACTGTAATCATGCAATGGCCAATTAAGTTGACTGACCTAGTTTATAAGGCCAGAACATGGGTCACTAATACTAGACTTTTTTTAAAAAAAAGAGTTCTCCCAGACCAGCAGGATTTCCCTCAACAAGTCATCTCAAATCTCAGGAGCCTTATTTAGGCCTTATTGCATGAATAGAAATGGCTGGCTGGGCTCACTTTCTATACCTCCAGTCCAGTGTTTTGGTCACATCCAGGCCAAACTCAAAACAGTGCTGAATTTATTGGCAAATGTTAAAATACTGGAAACTCATTGTTGATTTGTTTAGGCAGGTCTAAATCTCAAAGGTTAAGTGTAATGAGTCTGTGTTCTGGGCTACCGACTCTTGGAAACCACTTTGTTCCTGGAACAATTATTACTGGAACACAGCCTGGACATCTCCCACTCATGCAGTTATATTTTCAAGTCAGACCCCAGTCAAGACATTGCTGGGTCACAGGATGAATAAACTCCCCTGTAATAGTCCTGATAGAACATCAACATCTATGAACATCACAAATTCACACCTACAATCAAAATTACTAACTCTCAACACAACATACCACAATACAATAACATCTTGGAGGATGGGATTCTGGCACAGTTGTCTTTCCCTTGTGGACAAAGAATGGTAAAAACCATTTGTTTTCAATCCAAAGTACTTTGATAAATCTTGCTGAAGCAACAAAAACAGCTGTGTCATGCAGAGATGATAGAATTACCTTTTACCATTTCATCAGAACAAAAACCTCCAAGAAAGGTAAAATTCTTCATTTTCCCATCTAACCATATTCACAAGCTAATCTCTAAAATCACATACATGTACGTTACATGGCTTTTGGCCTCTAGAATATGTATGAATTCAAGATACAGTTGATGATTTAACGGCCTATAATACTCCTTTAAAAACAAACAAACCAGTCAAGAAATCAATTTACTTCTACATTTAATTGAACTTAATAAGCACCTGTTATAGAAGTACTATGTTAAGTACTATTATAGGAGATTTTACAGAAGTATAAGGCACGTATCAGCCCTTAATGAACTTACAGTTTCAGCAAGAAAGGCTGTATACACCTTAAACAACTAGCTGAGTGAACCTGAATGATGGCCTAAATTTTGCTGGGTCTCAGTTTCCTTATTTGTAAAATGAATGAGTCAGAATAAATGATTCTTGAGGCTTCTCTAGTCTCAAAGTCTTGAAACTTTTGATACCACATTTATGAGGCCTGCTTAGAAAACAATGTGAGACAGTATCCAATCAAGTCCAAATGCACCCTCTAAATAATCAGTAATAATCGATACAAAAGGAGGTCAGAGGAGAGAGATATAATTTGGGGGTGGCAAAAGTTTTCTGGAAAAAGAAACCTCATCTTGGACTTGAAGGATGGGTAGCACTTGGAGGGGATGGGGGATCACTGGTCACTGAGAATGTACAGGGTAGTAAAGTTCTTAAACAGAAGTAGGGAAGATGAGGAGCTTGTGTTTGTCTCTGTGGATAAAGGGATTATATGTTTTCAAGTGGTGGGTGAAAACAGGGCAAGTGATATGAAGGCTTGGTGATGTGATCCTATTAACCTGTAAGTCAGATCACACCACTCTCTTCTCAAACCACCCAGCAGCATCCCTCTTGCAGACAAAAGCCAAGCCCTTGCGATGGGCTGCAAGGCTCTGAATCACTGGCTCCTCCCTCAGCATTAACTCTCACCCCTCCTCCTGGCTTCTCTCCCACACCAGCCTCCTCACTGTTCCTCAGACTCCAATTTTTGCACGTGCTTCTCCTCTGCTCGGACTGCTCTTCCTTCCAGGTACCTCCACATCTGGCTACTCCTTCCCATATTTGCTCAAATGTCACTTCCCTTGTGAAGCCCTCCCTATGGCCATACGTAAAATCACAGCCCAACCTTTCCACACACACCCCTCCCGCACATGCCTTCCGCTCTCCCTTCCCTGCTTTACTTTTTCTTTTCTTTTTTCCTTTTTTGGAGACAGGGTCTCACTTTGTCACCCTTTTTAGAGTACTATGGCATCATAGCTCACAGCAACCTCCAACTCTTGGGATCAAGCAATTCTATTGCCTCAGCCTCCTGAGTAATTGGGACTAAGGTGCCTGCCACACAACACCCTATTTTTATTGTTTATTTATTTATTTTTTAAACACCCTATTTTTAGAGACAGGGTCTCCTCTTGCTCAGGCTGGTCTTAAACCTATGAGCTCAGGCAATCCACCCACCTCGGCCTCCCAGCGTGCTGGGATTACAGGCGTGAGCCACTATGCTTGGCCCACCTGCTTTGCTTTTTCTGTAACATCTACCATGTTCTACTACACTGTACAATTTGTTTATTTTGTAAAATGTCTGTCTCCATCAGTTGCCCCCATCTCCTGGGGGAATATAAATGCCAGGAGGGCAGGGAGCTTTGCTTCATTCACTGTGGTAGTTCCAGAGCCTAGAACGGTGTCTGGCTCAGAATAGGGGCCCAGGAACCATATGCATGAATATGATGAAAAGGTATGGGGCCACTCAAGCTCCCAGGCTGAACTGCAAGGGAGAGAGCTTAGAGGTTACAGCGTGGAAGGTTATGAAAGTTTGATCTAAGGGAAAGCAATAGGCAGAGGAAAAAAGGACTGACTAGGAGAGTCCACCTCAAAAAGTACCAACCATTCCTGCTGGGGAGCGGGGAGGGGAAGAAAATACAGAAGTAATAACCAAAAGGTGCTGTTAATTCATTCAATATTCAGGCCTGGATTTTTATTTATTAATTTTTTATTTTTTTTTTTTGCAGACGGAGTCTCAAGCTGTCACCCTAGGTAGAGAACTGTGGCATCATAGCTCACAGCAACCTCAAAGCTTGGGCTTTAGTGATTCTCTTGCCTCAATCTCCAGAGTAGCTGGGACTACAGGCACCGGCCACAATGCCTGGCTATTTTTTGGTTGTAGTTGCCATTGTTGTTTGACAGGCCCGGGCTGGATTCGAACCCGCCAGCTCCGATGTATGTGGCTGGTGCCCTAGCCGCTGAGCTACAGGTGACGAGCTTCAGGCCAGTATTAAAGGAAAGATGTTCACCATGGGAGTTAGGAAAATGCGCACGGGCAAAAGAGGAACAGAAAATGTACTGAAATTAAAATGAATCATATAGTTTTATAAACAAGTATTGGTCAGATTCAACTTCAGTTGTATCTAAACATAATTGATTGCTATTTTTTTCCTGCTTACATTTCTGAAGATGGCTAAAGGGAAACCAAAAAAGAAGGAAGTGGAAAATGTATAGCACGTCATGCTTTCCTTTTAAGGCAACTTCAGCCTGAATGGCCAAGCAAAGCCTCACACATTTCACAATTAGTTCTCTACCAGCTCTTAGGAACACAAAATAGAATACAGACAGATCCTGTTCTTCTGTTTTTCTTTTATTTTTTCCCCCTTCTTCTCTTCATTATGTTTTCTCCTCCCCCAATATAGTAATCAGTGCAGATGACAAGAAATCTTTCTAACATCAGCCTTGGTGTAATGAACATGTTGGAAATGGAAAAAAAAAAAAAAAAAAAGTTTGTGAAGCAGTCTTTAATAGTCTGTGCAGATGTTAAAACTTTACTAGAGCCCTACCAAGAAAATACTGTGTGTATAAGGCCAATGTCTTACTCATACATTTCTTGAGAAATTATGAAAACATGGTACCTTAACATCAGTATTATTTGGAATCACATGCAATATCTTCAGGAGGAAAAAAAGGCATATGGTCGTCTTTCCTGACTATTCAAGGAAATCTCAAGTATAGCTGAGAAGCTATATGTAGATGGTATCTGTGTACAACAATAAGCCCTAAAAGAGAGTCCTACATTTCTTCAGTTTTATTATTATCTCTTTAAAAAGAGGCAGACAATTGCTGAAGTTTACTTCTATATTTATCTTTCTGACTCTTTAATACCTACCCTAAAGTAGCCCTAAATTAGTGGTTTTCAACTAGATGTGATTTTGAACTTTCATCCCAAGGGCCCATTTGGCAATGTCTGGAAATATTTTAATTGTCATAACCATGAGGAGGGGGAGTGTTACATCTAGTAAGCAGAGGGCAGGTGCTGTGGTCTAAATATTTGTGACCATCTAAATTCATGTGCTTAAAACTAATCACCAAGGGGATGATACCATGTGTTAGGAAGTGGGGCCTTAGAGAAGTGATTAGCTTATGAGGACAGAGCCCTTCTGATTGGAATTTATGCCCTTATAAAAGAGGTCCCAGGGAGCCGCCTAGTTCCCTTCCCCAAGTGAGGACACAGAGAGAAGGCAGCATCTACGAACCAGGAAACAGGCCCTCACCAGACACTGAATATCGATCTTGATCTTGGATGTCCCAGCCTCCAGAACTGCAGGAAATACATTTCAGTTGTTTATAAACTACCCAGTTGATAATATTTTGTTAGAGCAGCCTGAATGGGCTACCATTAGGGACACGACTAAACATCCTGTACTAACAGGACAGCCCCTGCCACAGAGAATCGTCTAATATAAAATGTCAGTTAGTGCTGAGGGTGAGAAACTCTGCCCTGAATCATCTCTGATAGAGATCCCCAAAGTCTGATAAAGTAATAACCTTTTTAGTCCAAGTGTGTCCTTCTCATAAGACTAAGGAGGAGAAGAGTGGGGCCCTGCAAATTGCATTGTTTAAAAATGCAATTAGACCTTACTTTGGAATATTCTGCCCAAATTGGTAATGCTAATTAGGAACATTTATATTCAATCTTCAGATAAGAATGAAAAGGATGCTCTATGCTCTTTTCTGTCCCTACACCGGAATTCAGGGAAATTCATCACAGAGTCAGGGAATACCCAAGCTAGAAGGGACCACAGAAATCATCACGACTAACCCTGTCATTTTCCCACTGGGAAAGGAAGCAACACAGAGTGAGGGCCACAAACATGGCTCCAAGGCCCAGGGCTGCCCAGTTTCAGAGCTAGGATTAGAACTCACCCCATCCCTTAGGTCTATGCTCCTTCCACCTGAATCAGAAGTTGGTATGAAAAACAAAGCCTTGAACTTCACCTTAGAATTGAAAACAATGTAACCTAAACATTTGTACCCTCCTATTAAATTGAAATAGAAAAAAGAAAAATCAAGCCCAAAAAGATCACAAAGAAGACCTTAGATCAGTGTTCTCAACCTTCCTAATGCCACAGCCCTTTAATACAGTTCCTGTGGGTCCCACAGATGAGAATCATTGCCTTAGACCAAAGTCTTCCCTCTTGATTTTAGCCTTAAAGGCAATGATCTAATGGGGAGATCTGTGGCTACTTGGCTCTCTACCCCTGGAGTGACAAGCCTCAAGGAGAAGGAGTCAGCCCCAGCTCTGGCTGCAGCCCAGTGAAGGCCCTGCCACCATCAGCCAGGCCTCTCCAGGAGACCTGTTAGAGTGAGCAGAGAACGGCCTCAATAGGCAGCAAGTGAGTCTCAAGTGCCACCTCTCCCTGCAAGGAAAGTCCTACAAAAATAAAGATCTAGAAATGTTTTAAGAATGAGTGGAATAGCACGGCCTCTGTGCTTTCTCCTCCTGGGAGAGGGCAGCTGCACCCTCACTACACCTCCCAATGCCTTGACAGACCTCCCAGCACCAACTGCATCCGAAGAAAGAAGGGAACATGTGGCTGCACTGGGAGCCCACAGCGCTCGCTTCCCCTAGGGGCTCCGATCTGGGCCCTGGCGGGTCTCCTCTGATTCCCTATTACTATTCTGTCTCGGTAGCTCCCATTGACCCTCTTCTGAATGACATCCCCTCTGAGACCTTGCCAGTCAGCCTGCCCTTCCTGGCTGTCCATAGAACCGGCTACCAAGCAGGAAGTGGATTTACCACTTCTCCATTTCCAAATGGCACCAAGACAAGTACAAATCCTCCCTTACATTCAAAGGGCTTTAGAACTAGTTGCTTTTAGTGAAAGTGATGAAATATAAGCAACAAACCTGCCCATGTGGTATTAGTAAGTCACAATACCAGCCACTGTTTATTAGGTATCTTGTATATGTCTGGCTCTTAGGTGTTATTTCTATATTATCTCAACAACCCTGCAGGAGAGGTACTTTTACTCCCATTTTAAGGGTGAGAAAACTAAGGATTGGAATGACTTAAGATCACAGAGTCTGTAAAGAACATTTTAAAACATTTTGGTGTAAGTTGCCTTTTCCCCCAAGATGCTGTAAATGAGTGTAGACTGGTTGGGCAGATTGCTCCATCATGACGCTCATTCAAACGTGTCTAGAGACAGAGCCCATCAATCCACCCCTCTGCAGGGACCACCACTTCCCTCCTCCTGTCTGGCCCTGCCTGCTGAGCCCCTTCCATCTTACCCACAGTTCTGCTCCCTAGTTGCTGCCTTCGCTCTCCCCAGGCCCAGGCACTAACAGCTGGGATAGTGGTGGCTATGGTTTGAATGCAGCCCCTCTGAACTTCAGGTGTGGCCAATGCAATGGTATTAAGAGGCGAGACCTTTAAGCAGTCATGAGGGATTCACCCTCTTTAATGGATTAAGGTGCTAATAAGGAGGCCTCCCTGCAGCATTCAGTTAGCTTGATTTTCTTTTCTGCCATGTGAGGACGCAGCAGTTTTTTTTCCCTCCAGAGGATGTGACAGCAAGGCACCATCTGGGAAGCAGAGAGCAGTCCTCAACAGACAGCTGAACCTGCTGGTGCCTTGATCTTAGACTTTCCAGCTCCAGAACTGTGAGAAGTACATTTCTGTTCTTTATAAATTACCTGGTCTTGGATATTTTGTTTAGGCATTAGGAAGAGACTAAGACAGTAGTTCTCTGGAACAACCACCAGTAGTAAGTGGGAATATTCCAATGCCCCACCCAGGGTCTGGGTAGCATGGACAGAACCTTAGGTCCTGGCTGAGCATTCAACCCTGGTCTCTCTGGACCACGCTACTGTCTGCTGGCTGGCCTGCCACACAGCTTCTGGTAAATGGTCCCTCACCCACTCATTTAGTATCCCGGAGAAGCTGAGCCCAGCCCTGACCCTAGCTAGCTGTCTGGAGGTCCTGCTTCTGACCAGCCTCTTTAACCTAGGGCTAGAGCCCAGCTGGTGGGATCGCTCACCTCATTTGGACAGGCATTCTTGTCTTTGAGACCTCTATACTCACAGGTATCAAGGACTCTGTCCGCTCTGCAGGTTAAATGCCAACCTCCACCCTGATCCTTGAGAGAGACACCCCCCCCACACACACACACCCTGCATATTCACATCCTCTGGCCTTCACTATAGCCTTATTTTGACTTGATTTTTATCCTCATCTCTGAGGTTTGGAGAGAGCTTCTGGCTAAGACAGCACCCCCAGCCTCCATTCCTGGTTATGATCTAGGCTGATTCACTTCTTAGATAAGTTTTCAACATAGCAAAAATCTAACACTTGGGCTCATTTAGAGACTGGGCATCCTTCATATCCCAGTAATTTAGAAAGACTCACAGAGGTACATTTACTGTAATGATAGAAGTGAATAAATAGTCCACATCAAGTGTCCCAGACTCTTGGGGGAGTCATTATCCATTCAATGAATATTCACCAAGTATCTACTATGTGGTCAGCACTGATCATGGTATTTGGTGCTGTGGAACCAGCAATGAACAAGACAGCTCAGGTTTCTCCTCTCAAGGTGCTCATATTCTGCTGCAGAAAGGCCATGAATGAATAAACAGATAAAAACAAAATTCACTGTGGGTGGCAAACCTAATGCAGAGAAATAAAACATGGTAGTGTGATAAAGGGAGAATTGTGTGGTCCGAGAAAGCCCCCATCCATGTGACTCTGAGCTGAGGTCTGATGACAAGTGTTCAGCCATAATAAAATACCATGGACTGAGTGGCCTAGACAACAGCATTTATTTTCTCATAGTTCTAGAGTCTGGAAGTCCAAGATCAAGGTGTTGGCAGGGTTGGGTTCTTCTGAGCCCTCCCTCCTCTCCTCCCAGAGGGCCGCCCTCTTACTGCCTCTCCACCTGGCACCCTTCTGGGCATACACACCCCTGGTGTTACTTCCTTTTCCTTTAAGGACACCAGTCATATTAGATTAGGGCCCCACTCTTACAGCCTCTTCAAAGATCTTATCTACAAATATGGTTACATTTCCAAGTACTAGGGGTTGGGACTTCAAAAACTAAATAAATATTGTGGACACGAAGAGGATAAAACAGTTCAGCCCGTGATAAATACTTTCAGATTTACAGTAAAGTTGCAAAGTTTATACAGAAAATTCCCATAATCCCTGTACCCAGTATCTCCTATTATTAATGACTTACATGTGGGTCATTGCGCAAGTTTTGAGATACACAAAAATTAGAATCTTAAAATCCATGCAGATGGAAACACATGAAGCCCTCCCAGCAACACCAATAAGCTGAGCAAGTTCAAACTTATACAGGTGAATAAGAAAGGACACTGTTGACTGTGTTTCTTGGAAGTGAAATAATGGAAAATAACATAGTCTGTCTCAAGACTTTTGTAGTGACCTATGGTACATTTTTCACAACTAATGAGCCAATACTGACACATTATTATTAACTAAAATCCATACTTTAATCAGATTTCCTTCGTTTTACCTCGTGTCTTGCTCTGTTTCAGCATCCAACATACCACATTGCATTAGTCATTATGTTTCCTTAGGCTCCTCCTCTTGGCTATGACAGTTGCTCAGGCTTTCCTTGCTTTAGACAACCAGTTTGGAGCGGACCTACCAGCTCATGCAATGTCTCTCGGGTGGGATTTATCTGATGTTTTTCTCATGGCTAGACTGGTGTTATGGATTTTCAGGAGGGAGACCACAGAGGGAAAGTGCCTTTCTCATCACATCGTATCAAGGGTGCACCATATCAGTAGGACCTGCCACTGCTGGAGTGAAGCTTCATCATCTGGCTGAGCTAATATCTGCCATTTTTCCTCACTGTGAAGTTACTCCTCTTTCCTCCCTTTGCTACTGTACCCTTCAGAAGGAAGTCACTATAAGCAGATCATATTTAAGGAGGGCAGAAGTGTGCTTCACCTCCTCTATGGTGAAGTATCTACAAGAATTAGTTGGGGCTGGGTGTGGTGGCTCACGCCTGTAATCTTAGCACTATGTCAGGCTGAGGCAGGTGGAATGCTTGGACTCGGGAGTATGAGACCAGCCTGAGCAAGAGTGAGACCCCATTTCTACTAAAAATAGAAAAACTAGGTAGGCATTGTGGTAGGTGCCTGTAGCCCCAGCTACTCAGGAAGCTGAGGCAAGAGGATCATTTGAGCCCAAGAGTTTGAGGTTGCTATGAGCTATGATACTATAACACTCCACCCAGGGTGATAAAATGAGACACTTATCTCCAAACAAAACAAACAAATAAAAAGGAATTAGTTGATTCTTCTGTGTAATATCTTTCTCCCCACTTATTCAATTGTTTATTAGTCCAGTATGGATTCAAGAATGTTTACTTTATCCTCTGGGTTATAATCCAATAGTATTTTATTTATTTGCTATGTGTTCAGCTCTGATCAATTAGTATGACCTTATTAGTATGAGGTTTTGGGACATTATTTTTGTACATTATATTTTAGATTCTTCAGGGTCATCTTCCATATTTCATACCCCAGCTCTACAATTAGCTCTATTTCTTCAAGAAGCCATGGTTCCTTTTACTAGAGAATGACACTAAAAACCAAGATTTGAGTTCTACATGTGCTCATTCTTGCTGGGGTGCCATTTGTAGGCCGCCCAAGTGACAGACCAAGGGAACATACACATGTACTAACCTGCGTATATACACCTGTCTGTAAATGTTTATATACATCTCCATCTGGATCTATGTCAAACTCAACATGAGTTCATACTGCTGTCCTCAACCCAAACCCATCACCACACGGATCCTTCTAGTCTTCTCCACTTGCTTCACTGTGACTCCCCCGCTGCACTGCAGCAGTGAGAAACCTGTCTCCCAGCATCCATCACCTATTAATCCTTCAATTCCACTATGTGTTATAATGCTTTCAGAGTTGTTAACCTGCACTTCCCTTAGGGAAAAAACAAACCTATCAATTAGAGTACAGTGCTTACATACAGCTGCCTTTGCCTTTAGTTTTGAAGTCTCTGCTAATTTGCAAAGCTATGTGGGGCAGCACCTTTATCCTCCCATCCCTTCAGTGAGATTGTATTTTTGGTAGTTAGGCTCTTTGTCACAATCTGCTTTCCTTCTCAGAATCCTCTGATCTCTTAATTTTTTAAAAAAAATTTGCATGCGTTAAAGTACATTCTTTGTGCTGTAAAATCCATGGGGGACAAATGTAATGTCAGATATTCACCATCATAGTATTATACACAAAAGTTTCACTGCCCCTAAGAAAAAAAGCAAACACCCTATGCTTCACCTATTCAACCAACAACCCTCCCTTTCCTCCTAAATCCTTGGTGACCACTGATCTGTTTACTATCTCTATGGCTTTTCCTTTTACAGAATGTCATAAAAATACAATCATACAGTGCTATAACCTTTCACACCAGCTTGAACACTAATGTACAATAGAGAGGTAATGGTCAACGGGCTGAAGGCTGCTGAGTGAAAAATAAGTACAGAAGAGTGAATACAGGTTGAGTGTCTCTTATCCAAAATGCTTGGGACCAGAAGTGTTTTGGATTTGGGATTTTTTGGATTTTGGAAAATTTGCATCATACTTGCTAGAACTGACTATCCCAAATCCAAAAATTCCAAAATCCAAAATGCTCCAATGAGCACTTCCTTTGAGTGTCATGTCATCACTTTTCCAAAAGTTTCAGATTTTGGAGGATTTTGGATTTTCAAATTTGGGGTGATCAACCTATATTAGATTTTGTAACATGGAAGACAGTAGACAGAAGAAAAAGGTATGAAATATCATTTAGAAAGTGAAAAATCAAACACACCCGGGAAGATAGCATAAGTGTGTCAGGCAGAGGAGTGCCACTTGGGAATCCCTGGTCTAGAATTTCCAGAGGGAATGGTCAGCACCACTATGTGTTTCTCCAGTAATGTCCAGCTGCGTGGATGCAGGCACACGGCAGCTGGAGAGAGAACCAGGGCTCAGGCTTTGTCAAGTGTAATGGAGGAGACAATAGGAAAGAAAGTAATGGGTAGATGTAAAGAGGAAATTACAGCAACTTACGCTGATATCTAAGTTGGTCTGGGAGGGAGGTAAGGACATGCAGAAGTAATGTGTCATATAAACGTGGAAGGGTCAGCAGACAGGATGGGTTATGATGAACTCAAGAAGGACGATCCGGGGGAACAGGCGGTGGTAGTTGGATAGTAGGATGTTTGAAAGTAAGATCAGGCCTCTTTGCCTACTTGCCCCGGCAAAGGCAGCCCATTCAATGTCCATGCCTAACCTATAAGCTACCTTGCTTTGTAAACTTTCTTATTCTGTTATCCTATCTTTCTCTTCCTCAATAAACTTTATTTCATGCTTGCCTTAAAAAAAAAAAAAAAAAAGTCAGCTCAGTTATTGCTGGTGAGAAGTCAAGGATGTGGTCTGCAGAATAGATGGTTCATGTGGGGTTAAAGAAAATTCATTGCAAGTGAGGAGATCAAAGAGCCACAAAGCCATGAAAATAGACAGATGGTGATATCACCAAACACAGTGACAGAGCTGGGGTGGAAAGAAAAAGACAGTAACCAAGGTGAACAGGGGGAGTGAACCAGATTTCTTCACATCTTAAAAAGCACAGATACCAATTTCAGGGTTCTTGTTTAGTATGAAAAAAATCAACATACCTAATTTCCTAACATGATTAGGCATCTATTTATTGCAGCAAAATACCCCCAAAGAGGATCACAGGACAAGGATAGTTTGCTCCTGCTCTTTCAAATACACCATTTAGTGTATCAGAGTTCTCTAAAGAAACAGAACCAATATGAGATTTATTTTAAGGAATTGGCTCGTGTGATTGTGGGGGCTGGCAAGTCTGGAATTTGTAGGGCAGGCCAGCAGGCTGGAAACTCAGGCAGGATTTTATGCTGCAGTCTTGAGATAGAATTTCTTCAGTTTTTGCTCTTAGGCCATCATCTGATTAGATGGGGCCGGCTCAGATTTTCCAGGGTAATCTCCTTTACTTAAAGTGAACTGGTTGGAGATGTTAACCACGTTTATAAAATACCTTCCCAGTACCACCTAAATGAGTGTTTGATTAAATAACAGAGTAGTATAGCTCCATCAAGTTGACATGTAAGTCTAACCATCCCAGATGGTCTAAATGGAATAGTAAACACCGAACAAGACAGCTGCTGCAGCTTTCTGCAATTTAATATGGCAAATATAGATTCTGGCGAGTCTGATTAGAGGACATTCATTACGACATGGAAACACCACCGGATTATATTTTTCTATACACCAAAAGTTAGCTTTTCTCTAACATAGTAAGACATCCTCAAAGACGATCTCTGCAAGTTATCAGGCTAAACGGATAGTTTTTAAAGTTTCCTAAAAAGTGACAGCTATAAGCCTAGCGCTGACTAGGTCTAGTAGTTCCCAGCAAGAAAGCTGAAGTTTCTAACAGGTTGCTAGTTTAGTTCTTAATTCCAGGAGTGAGGGTAGGAGCATCACGATGACCTTGGGGCAGAGCCTAGATGAAGGAAGCTCCCATCTTCCATATCCTCAAATCATAAAGTGCATCACATGCTGAACAAGACGCAGAAGAATGAGCCGATACTCAGGACAAGCCAATACTCTGCTCAGTGATGGAAGCTGAGCCACCCACAGTAAAAATTCGGTGCCTATAGATAAGCTTAATTTGTTTAGGCTAAAATAGACAGTATCAATGATGAAACATGCCCAACTAACTTGGGAATCCCTTAAACCGGCTGTCTGCCATCTAGCCTAAGAGGCCCCAGTGAGGACTGCACATACACACATTAAGATTCTGTGTCTAGAAATGGCTGTGTGTAGGGAGCTGCCCATAGAAAACCTCCTCAGAAGCAGGGCACACGTGGCCGTTTCTGCCCTGGCTTTTGGAGAATTAGCCAGAAATCTTCTGTGTGTTACAGATACCAGGGAGAGTTTAAACAAACCACACCACAAGAGGCAATCCAGATCTCCACTGAGACCCTTGCAGCAATTTTTTTTTTTTTTTTTTTTTTTGAGACAAAGTCTCAGTCTGTCACCCTGGGTAGAGTGCCTTGGTATCATAGCTCACAGCAACCTCAAACTCCTAGGCTCCAGTGATCCTCTTGCTTCAGCTTTCCAAGTAGTTGGGACAACAGGCACCTCCTATGATGATGCCCAGCTAATCTTTCTATTTTTAGTAGAGATGAGGTCTCGCTTTTACTCAGGCTGGTCTCCCACTCCTGAACTCAAGCAGTCCATCTGCCTCGGCCTCCCAAGCGTAAGCCACCATCCCCAGCTAGCAATTTCTTTAAATAAATTTTGAAATCAAGCTTTTAACAAGTGGCTATGGAAATAGATCGGGTCTCTTCGCAGCCTGTGAGGTGATGCCTGCTCATGCCCTCTTCAACCTCCTTTCCCTGGCGGACCTACCAGCACCCTCTTCAGCAAATACCGACCCCTCATCATGTTGTTTCTTCCAGCCCTACAGAAAGCAGGGCCAGGATGGAGCCCAAGAGCAGACCAACATGTGATTTTTTACTATCCGTGGCTCTCACTTTTTCCCAGAGACAGACAAATAAAACTCTTTCTTCTGAGTTTGGCCACCGACAGCACCTTCCCTTGTTCTAAGAGTGCTATCAATGCAGTGAAGGCTACATTAACCAGGTTCATGAAAGTATTTCAAATTGTTTATAAAACCAGCACATTATACCCATAATTGCATTAATGTACACAGCTAGGATTTAATTTTTTAAAAAAGACTGCTATCAAATGCGACAGTCATTTATCCTCCTCTCAGCTGTCTCCCCCTGCCCCCATGGTGTTCCTGCTTGGGTTGAGTATCAAAGTTCCTTAGCGTTCATCACGGACAGGCGTATGTGCCAAGATCCAAGGATAAAACATCTTGGAAGAAAGCCGGGGAAATGGTGTAGCCACTCAATTTCTACTTCTTTTTATAACTACTTTAAGTCATTATCACTGGATTAAACACACACTCACGCACACACGCACAAAACTGATTAGTTCTGGTTGTTATTCATTATTCTCCCACTTGTTTCTAAAAAATCTGCATTACAAACAACCCTCCAGGATCTTATTCCAATCAACTCATCTCAAGTCTTACAATTAATATTCCTAATATAACCACCATGCCATTCGCTTTTTTTTTTTTTTTTTTTTTTTTTTTTTGCAATGGAAAACAATTGCAGTTAATAAAAAATATGCATTAAAAACAACCCTCCAGGATATTATTCCAATCAACTCATAGAAATTATTAAAATTAATATTCCTAATATAACCACCCTGCCATTGGGTTTTTTTTTTTTTTTTTTTTTTTTTTTGAGCAATGGAAACCAATGGCAGTGAATCACAAATCTCCACGCAAAAGGAGGCCAAAGAGGTGAACTGGAGAGTGATCTTGACATTGCAAAGCAAGAATTCCCCCCCTGCGTTTCTGTGTTCCCTAAAGCTAGTGGCTTCAGTTAACACAGGAAACATAGTAAATTGTACACACAAAGCAGCCATCGGCAATTTGCCTGGTGGGTCGGACAGCATGCAGCTGGTAGGTCTCAGGAGATGAGGAACAAACAGCCGTGATGGATTAAGTGATTGCTATTGGCTGCGTGCTCGCCCTGAATATTTCACCATGGACAGTAATCAATTACTAGAGAGCAGTAATGATACCAATCAAACGCACTTAGCACTTCTGCACTATCAACCCGAGGGCTGCCGACCTGCCAGTTAGAGAAGGCACGAGGCCAAGTGTGAAGCCAAGTGCATGGTAGCCACCGGAAGCCTTTAGGTCAGGTGGGAAGGCAGGCTGCTTTCCCTTCATGTGAAAAAGATAAAACGGATAAATTAGCCACTCACCTGCCCTATAGTAAGGTTTATTTTAAAACAAGCAACATTCTCTCTCCCTCACTCCCAAAGGGATGACGGTTTATAAATATCGTATTTTGGCATTCATATAAGATATCCTGGTCAGCGTTTTTTTGTGAGCAAACAGTCTCGAAGAAAATGCTGAACAAAGGCTGTGGTGAGGCAGAGAAAGAGCTTTCCCATTGTTTCTGAATACTGCCTGTCACCATAGAGTGTGGCTGTTACGATGTCACTTCTCATCTTTCTGTTCTGTGGTGGGAGCGCCCCATGTTGTCATGGAAAGTGCAGAAAGCCTCGGGCTGGGATGCCGTTCTTTATGGTGGCCCTGAGAAGCCAAAAAAGAAAACCAGCATGTGTCTTTGTGTCTCTAGCATGTCACAACATAAGCCAGTTCCATCTCTCTTTGGGATTTGGCATCTATGTTCTCCTTTGGTGATGATCTTCACTTACGGAATGACATTTCCTGGGAGTCCTCAGCATGAAACGCAGAGTCTCGAGGGTGCTGAGTCTGGGGTTCCCTCTCCCATCACCACTGGGGTCAGTGCAAATCTTTTATGGAACCGTGGACTATCCCACCAATACTCCTTTACCAGACCTTTTGGCTTAACAATATGGTAACTACTCAAAAGGGGAAAAAAGCCTCAGAAGAGTTGTCACCAACTTACTCTTTGAGGTTTTTTGTTGCTGGGTTTTAACAGTTTTTCTAGACAGGCATAAATTCCCTTTTCCATGAAGTAGGAGAAAAAAAAGTCCAACTCCATTAAAGGCTTTCATTAAACTGCCATTTACAAATCACTCCATCTCTTCAGTTGTTCTGCCTTAAACACACACTCACCAGGGACAGGAAGGCACAAAAGAGCATGAAGGAGAGAGGAAATATTCTATATCTTGACCGGGGTGGTACATTTGTCAAAACTCAAACTATGCACCTAAAATTGGTGCAGCTGTTGTATCTTAATAAAATGGAGCTGAGAACCCTTGGCTAACAAGCAAGATCGCTGGATAAGGAAATGAGATAAATGTGTCCTTGTCTTACCCCTGTCAAACTGGGGGCAATCACTTTCAAATGCCACACATTCCTTCCAGAATGGCTCTGTGGTGCCCACTGATGAGTTTAGAACTGAGTGTTCATATTTGAACCTGCCCCTTTGCCGGCTGCTGCTCTGAGGCAGCTGTTGGATACAGATTTACTAAATTGCAAGTCCCTCATCAGGCAGAACTGCCCCTTCTCAGTCATTTACAAATTCTGTCTACCTGTGAGCACCAACAGTGACAGGGTTCTGGACTAGACAGAAGCAGGAACCCTGGCCACAGATACAGAACTCCCAGAACCTGCAAAGGCACTGCCCTCCCATGAAATGCCACCTTGAATGGATTCACTTCTGTCCATTGTCAAGACTATTCCGAATAGTCTGTGCCACCGTACCCATGTCAGGAGGCATTGAGAGGACGAATGAAATAATGAGGCCTGTGGGGCGCTTGCCCAGAGAGGCCACCGAGCATGTGAGAACCAGCAGCCTCCCCAGGGCAGTGTGTATGCAGGAGACTAAGACCTGTGTGATAATGTCTGCTGCCTTCTCTCTGCTCTTCTTCCTGATTATGGTACATCTATCACACTAATCTAGACAAAGTGTTTGTTGAACTTGCTGCTGAATGTGTCTAACTCTTCAGCTAAGCTCTCCTCAGCATGGGTTATTGTTATGCAAGGTCCTTGAATCCGGAGCTGGTAGGGCTCACTGTGGAACCCAGACACCCTGCCTGCTTGCTGTCCCATCACCACCTCCAAGAGATTTGTGACAAGCTTCCTCCCGCTAACGAGGATACATGCTCTGGTTATCTTTCTACCCAAGTGCTTCTGTCAAGCTACTATTTTTCTCTGAAAGTCAATGGCCAGCCCTGTAAAGGACTAGATAACAGCAGGGAATGTGTGACTACATTAATGCTATAGCTGTGAGCCTGGTATTTTTTTTTTTTTCTTTTTTTTTCAAACACGGTCTCACTCTGTTGACCAGGTTGGAGTTCACTGGCACTATCATAGTTCATTGCAACCTCAAACTCCTGGGGCTCAAGAAGTCCTCTCAGGTCAGCCCAAGTAGCTGAGACTACAGGTGCCATCATGCTCTGCTAATTTTTAAAGTTGTTTATTTGTAGAGATGGAGTCTTGCTATGTTACCCAGGCTGGTCTCAAACCCCTGGCCTCAAGAGATCCCCTCCTACCTTGGCCTCCCAAAGTGCTGGGATTACAAGTGCGAGTCACCATGCCTGGCCAATCCTAGTATCCTGACAATGTTGTTCATCTAGTCCCTGCCCTTACTACCACGGCTCTCTACACACACACACACACACACACACACACACACACACACACGAGTGTGAGAGAGGGAGGAAGAGAGAAGTATTCAATTCTAGAATCATATCAAATATTTTAAGTATTAAGTATTTTTAAATTGGCAGTTAAAAGAAAACATCAAAACTTTGAGAAAATAGATGTGGTAGAATTGGAAGGAATTGTTTTGCTCCAGCAATGTAATCTTTAATTTTTTCACTTTTCAGAGTCTGAATATTGTTGACTACAAGGTCTGTCAATTAAGTTGATGATCTCACCCTAGGAAAAGTGCTACATAACCTCATTGCTGAATATCACCATTAGTCACTTTTTTTTTTTTTTTTTTTTTTTTTTTTTTTGAGACAGAGTCTCACTATGTCACTCTCAGTAGAGTGCTATGGCATCACAGCTCACACAGCAACTTCGAACTCTTGGGCTTAAATGATTCTCTTGCCTCAGCCTCCCAAGTAGCTGAGACTACAGGCACCTACCACAACACCTGGCTATTTTGTTGTTGTTGTTGTTGTCATTGTTTAGCAGGCTCCAGCTGGGTTCAAACCCACCAGCCCTGGTGCATGTGGCTGGCGCCCTGACCACTGAACACGGGCACCAAGCCACCATGGTCACTTTTGAAGTACTTGCTTTGGGAAGCTATCCACTGATGCCAATGCCTAGTCCATACTTGGAATAATTTTTGAACTCTTTTTCCATAATGTCCTTTAGAGCTGTTTTTGTACTGCCCTTGATGTCCTAAATATAATCAAAATGTCTTCCTTTCAAAATTTCCTTTTTCTTTGGGTAAAGAAAAAGTTTTTGGGGACCAGGTCCCAATACATTTATTTGTTTACTGGCTAAAAACTCCTTCACAAACAGTGCTGTGTGAGCTGGTGCTCTGTTGTGATGCAAGAGCCATGAGCTGTTGGTGATAAGTTCAGGTCATTTTGTCTTTTTCACACATCCCTTTCAGCACTTTCAAATAATAAACTTGGTTAACTGTTTGGCTAGTTGGTACAAATTCATAATGAACAATGCTTCTGATATCACAAAAGGTGACCAACATTGTTTTGACTCTTGATTTGGACTGACAGAACAATTTTGGTCATGGAGAACAGGCTGACTTCCATTGTGCACTTTGACTCTTTGTTTCAGGGTCATATTGGTACATTCATGTTTCATCACCAGTGATAAAAGGTCCAAAATATCACCTTGCCTCTCCAAAAGGTCTCAGCAAACTTTGACTCTCCTTTGCTTTTTTTGTTCATCTTTGAGCCCTTTCAGGACTATTTTTACACAGGCCTTTCTCATGCTAAAATTTTCAATAAAGATTTTCCTAGTTCTTTCACTACCAATGTTGAGTTGCTCTGCTATGCTTCTCACAGTCAGCCAATGATTCTGATGCACAATTTGATGAGTTTTTGCAATTTTTTTTTTTTAATCAATCCTGCTTGCTACTGTCTACCCTGACCTCTCTTTACCAGTGATACTTTCTCTCCCTTCAGAAAAATGTTTAATTGGCTGGCTGTGGTGGCTTCTGTGTGTGGTGGCTCACAACTATAATCCTAGTACTCTGGGAGGTCAAAGTGGGTTATCTCCTGAGCTCAGGAATTTGAGACCAACCTGAGCAAGAGCAAGATGCCCATTTTCACTAAAAATAGAAAAACTAATTGGGCATTGTGGTGGGCCCTGTACTCCTAGCTACTCAGGAGGCTGAGGGTGACTTGAGCCCAGAAGTGTGAGGTTGCTGTGAGCTATGCTGCCATGGCACTTGACTCCAGGGAGATAAAGTGAGACTGTCTCAAAAAAAAAAAAAAAAAAAAAAGACAAGAAAAATATTTAATCCATCTTTACACTGCTGTTTTCTTTATGGCATTATCCCCATAGACTTGGACTAATATGCCCTCATTTCACTTCCACTCTTGCCAATTTTAACAAGAAATTTCATGTTTGTTTGTTGCTCTAATTTGAGCTCCAATATTCTTGCAATAGCACACAAAAACATGCAACAACAATAATGAAGACCACTCAGCAAGATACTGCCCCAGGTCAACAGGAACACAGCTGCGAAACACTGATATACCAAGGTCATAACACTTACCAAACTATTTGTACAGTGCTGCTGATATGAGCACATGGTGGCAAGTTGGCGAACTTAATTGTCAGACCTCATATAACTTCTATAGAGTTATATAGATAACTAACATCACTACAGGGAAATCTATAATTTATTTAACTTGAGAAGCCTAAAATCACATGTAACAAAATAAAAAATATTATATTAATTAATTTTCAAATGTTAAAGCAACCTTACATTAATGAGACAAATCCCACTTGATCATGGTACATAATCCTTTCACATGTTTCAAGATTCAATTTACTAATATTTTGTCAAGAGTTTCTACATTTCTATTCATGAAGACATGGATCTCATACACTTTTTTCTATCTCAGTAGACATTTATAGACTTCTTAATTCTTGATGACTTCCTGGTTGCTGATCTATGACCCCCTATGATGTATTAACGTAATGTCCTCTTGATGACCAGAGACAGGCTCTTACTAGGATGCTCAGGCTGGAATGTAGGAGGAGACTGAGGGCCAGCCACTGCTGCTGTGGCCTGGGTGATCCTGCTCAACCGCACTTCTAACAGGACCCAGGAAAAACACATTTTCATAGCCTTTGGCACCCACTGCTGCCAGGCCTTATGAGGGATGAAAGCCCTTGCAGCCATGGCCTTTGGATCTGGACAGTCGGAGTGCCACAAACCTGTACTGTCCTACACAGGCACCCTGGACACTGTCCCCGATGATCACCCTGCCCTGTTCTCATATCCAAGCTCACAGAGCCCAAGCCCTCACACGGGAATGCTATGCCCTACAGACCTGTTCCATTCTGAACAGGTCCCTGCCCCTCAGGTCTGTTCTGCCCTGGGGTGCTGCTCCACTCTGCATATGAGCTGTGACCTGCTAGCCCACTTTGGTGGGGGCCACTCCAGCCCATGCTCCACTGACCTATGGCTGCTATGCCCTGAGCTCCTGCTATGCTCTGTATTACAACCTGTGTGGACCTTGCCCTGCCCATGCTCCTGGCACCTCAGCTGTCCAGGCCTGTTAGCATGCACACTTTCCCCAGTGGACCTCCCCTATCCTTCATGCATACTCCATCCTGCTGGCCAGCTCCACCTCATATGTGTACTTAGCACCAGGGCCTGGCCCTCCCACTGTGGCACAGTGACCTACACAAGGGAACAGGGGGGAGCAGCAGAGCAGCAGCATGAAAGCCTCACAGTGCATCCATCCCTCTACTGCCTGGTCAAACTTCTAGAGTGGGCTCCAGGTAGAGATCCATCACTATTCTCACTGAGTAACAGAGGTCTCAACAGAAGAGAACAGCTGTACCATATCTGCTATCTCTTTTTAGCTGAGAGATGTGGCCACAGATGAGAAGGCACCATCATAAAAACTCCAGCAATGTGAAAAAAACAGGCTGACTCACCATTCTCAAAGGATTGCAGTGGCTCTCCAGTAATGAGCTCCAACCAAAAGGAAATAGTTGAAATGACAAGTATGAAATTCAGATTATGAATAGCAAATAAAAGAAATGGAATTAAGAAGATAGTAGAAAAAAATCTGAAACAAACAAACAAATAAAAAAAGATTCAGGACACAAATGAAAAATTCACTAAAGAGACAGGTTACATTAAAAAAAAGATAACAGAACTGAAAGAAATAAAAGACTCATTTAGGGAAGTACAAACACTTCCAAAAGCTTTAACAACAGACTAGACTAAGCAGAAGAAAGAATTTCAGAGCTTGAAGACAAGGATTTCAAAGCAACCTAATCAGTTAAAAATGTAGAAAAAAAGAACAAAGAATAATGAACAATCACTAAGGGAAATAAGGGCTTGTGCAAAACCTATTTGAGAGAATAACAGAGGAAAACTTCCCTGATATGGCTAGAGGTCTAGATATCCAGATACAAGATGGTCATCAAACACCTGGAAGATTCATATTAAATAAGACATAACCAAGACATATAACCATCAGCTGGACCAAAGTCAAAGCAAAGGGGAAAATCCTACAAGTTGAGAGATGAAAGCAGCAAGTTATTTACAAAGGAGAACCCACCCAACTAAAAGCAGACCTTGCATTAGAGACCTAGAGAGATGGAGGCCCCATTTTTAGTCTTTTTAAATAGAAGACTACCATCCAAGAATTTTGTGTCCTGCAAAACTAAGTGCCATAAATGAAGGAGAAATAAAGTCTTTGCCTGATGAGCAAACCCTAAGGAAATTTGCCATCACTAGACCTGCCCTACAGGAAATGCTTAAAAAGGCTCTATACATAGAAAAGAACAATTAATACCCACCAGTGTAAAAACATCTGAAAGCTAAAGCTCACAACCCTTACAAAACAGTACCATAAGGGAGAAAACAAAGCAACTAGGTATCATTGAACATGATGAATGAAATAATATCTCACATATCAATACTAATATCGAACATATACAATCTTAATGGTCCTTTTAAAACATACAGACTGGATGAACAGATGAAAAAACATATCCAAAGTTACTGCTGTCTCCCAGAAACCTAACTCTCAAGTACACTCACAGACTCAAAATAAAGAAATGGAAAAAAAAAATTCCACATGAAAGGAAACTAAAAGCAAGCAGTATAGCAAGCAAAGCAAATAGCTATGCTCACATCAGATAAAACAGACTTTATATTGACAATGGTAAAAAAGATGAAAATAGCCATTATATAATGATAAAAGGAACAAATCAGAAAGAAGATATAACAATACCAAATATAGAAGCATCTAACAAATGAGCTCCAAGATTCATAAATAAAATACTACTACATCTAAGCAAAGAAATAAACAGCAACACCATAATTTCTGGGGACTTGAACATTCCACTGACAGAACTGGACAGATCATTGAAGCAGAAGATTGAAAAAGAAATGCTGGACTTAAACAGGACTTTAGAACCTGTTTAGGACCTAACAGACATCTACAGAACACTCTGCAAAAAAACTGCAGAATATACAGTCTTCTCATCAGCACATGAGATATTTTCCAAGGCAGATCATGTGTTTGCCCACAAAACAAATCTCAACAAATTCAGAAAAATCAAAATCATTCCATGTATCTTCTCAGATCACAGTGAAATAATATCAAAAATCAACTCCAAAACCTCTCAAATCTATATAAAATCATGGAAATTAAAGAACCAGCTGCTGAACGATACTTGGGTCAATGATGAAATTAAGACAGAAATCAAAAGATTGTTCTAACTGAACAAGAACCATAACACATCTAAAATCTATGGACAAAAGGAATGTTAAGAGGAAAATTCATAGCCTTAAATGCTCACATCAAAAAGATAGAATGATCACATATTAACAACTTAGGGACACACTTTAAGGAACTACAAAAAGAACAAGCCAAACCCAAAGCTTGGAGAAGAAAAAATATAACAAAGCATAGGGTAGAACTAAACTAAATGGAAACGAACAAACAAATAGTAACAAAAATTAAAACAAAACCCCTAAAACAATACAAAGAATCAGCAAAACAAAAATTTATTTCCTTGAAAAAATAAACAAAATTGATAAACCTCTAGCTAGATTAACCAAATACGGAAGCTCAGAGAGAAGACATTACTACTGAAGTCAGAGAGAAGACATTACCACTGATAGCACAGAAATACAAAATATCATCCATGAACACAACCCAAATCTCTATGTACACCAACTGAAAAACACAGGGAAATTAGAGAAATTCTTAGATAACACAAACTTCTAAGCCTGAATCAGGAAGACATAGAAATCCTGGAAAGACCAATAATGAGTAGTGATATTGAAGAAGTAATAATAAAAAATCTGCCAACAAAAAATCGTTAAGCAAGACAGATTCACAACTGGATTCTACCAGACCCACAAAGAAGAACTGGTACCCATCCTATAGAATTTATCCCATAATATTGAGGAGGAAAGAATGTTCACTAATCCTTCTGTGAAACCAGCAGCAACTTGATTCCAAAGCCAGGAAAGAACACAACAGAAAAAGAAAACTTCAGACCAATATCCTTTATGAACATAGATGCAAATATCCTGAAAAAAATTCAATAGCACATCAAAAAGAAAATTAACTATGATCAAGTGTATCCTATCATAGGGATACAAGGGATGGTTCAACATACACAAACCAATAAATGTGATTCACCAAATAAACAGAAATTAAAAAAAAAAAAGATCATCTCAATAGATGCAGCTAAAGTATTCAATAAAATACAGCACTACTGCATGATAAAAACCCTCACCAAACTAGGCATTGAAGGAACACACCCCAAGATTATTAAGTGTCATATATGACAAACCCTCAGCCAACATCATAATGAATGGGGGAAAAGTTGAAAGCAATCCCTCTAAGAACCAGAACAAGACAAAGTGGTTCACTGTCACCACTTCCATATAGTTATTAGAAGTTCTAGCCAGAGCAATCGGACAAGAGAAAGAAGTAAGCCACATTCAAATAGAGAAAAGGGAGGTCAAATTATCCCTTCTTGCCAAAGGTAACTTCTTTTATCTAGAAAACCCTAAAGACTCTACCAAAAGTCTTCTAGAGTTGATAAATCAGCAAAGTCTCAGGTTACAAAATCAATGTGCACAAATCACTTGCATTTACAATTATTGCTTTATTTGGTTTTTGTCTTTTAAGTAATGTATAAAAATAAATTATGTTTACATAGCCATATAGTATAATAAATATAAATATATTAACTTACAAATGTATCATTTCCAATGCTGTTAATTTTCTCCTATGTATTCAAGTTCTCTGGAGTAACACCTTTTAGCTTTAAGAATTTCCTCGTAAGGAAGCATTTATGGTAAAGAAAGTATGCTAGCAGCAAATTTTGTCATCTTCTTCTTCTTCTTTTTTTTTTTTTTTTAATTGGAGATGTCTTAATTTCTTCCTCAGTTTTTTTGCAGGATAGTTTTGCTGGGTATACAACTCTTAGCTGACATGTTTTTCTCCTTGTACTCTATCATGTCACTGCTCTCTGGATTCTTCAAACAAGAAGTCAGCCATTCATTATATTGATGCACCTTCTATGTGATGAGCTATTTTTCTCTCAGCACTTTCAAGATTTTCTCTTTGTCTTCATGTTTTATCAATCTTACCATGATATATATAGGTATTAATACTACTTGGAGTTAGTTATGTTTCTTGGATATGTATATTAAAGTTTTTCATCAAATTTTGGGAGTAATTGACTATATTTCTTCAAATATTGCTCCTTTATCTCTCTCCTCTCATTCTAGGACTTATATTATTTGTGTGTTGACACTCTTGATATTGGACCCCAGGTACCTGAGGTGCTCATCATTTTCTTCAAATTTTTATTTTTATTTTTTTCAAGTTTGATGATTTCTACCAATCTACCAAGTTTACTTATTCTTTCTTCTGTTGAGTCTTCTTTTGGGCCCCCTACTTTATTTTTCATTTCAATCACTATACTTTAGACTCCAGAATCTGTTTGGTACATTTTAATTTAAAAAAATAATAATTTCTGTCCCCTTGTAGAGAGTCTTTATTTGTCGATTCATTATGGTTATACTTTCCTTTAATGCTATTAACATGGTCTCTTCCAGTTCTTGTCCCTAGACTTCTTACATTTGTTTTATACATATTGTTACATTTGTGATAGTTGTTTTGAAGTCTTTGTTTGCAATCTGGGGACATTCACAAATAATTTCTATTGACGGCTTTTATTCCCAAGTATAGGTCCCACTCGTTCTTTACATAGCTAATAATGTTTTGTGAAAACTGGATATTAAAGATGATGCATTGTAACAATTCTGGATTCTGATTTGTTTCCTCCTTGAAGGTTGTTATTGTTTCTACTTTCTTTGTCTCTTTTACTTTAGTATCTTGTCTGGATTAATTTTGTGTAATCTGTCTCCCTGGTAGAATGAGTTCACTGATGTCTCCTCAGCTTTTTAATTTTTTTAATTATTATTTTTATTTTTAAGCTTGGTTTCTTTCCTATTTGGCACCCCTATTTCTGCAGAACTTAATAGCTGGCCAATTATTAGACAGAGATTGTGATCAAATACCCAGAACAGTATGTCTTTCATCTTTTGCTGATGGATCTATGTATGGTAGAGAAGCACATTCAAAGCACATTTGGTTCATTTTCAAGTGGATCTCAGGTTTTGCTTACTACTGGGCTCTTCCCCATCTCCTCTATGGATGTGCTCAGTCTCAAGCCTGGCCAGGAGTGTGAGGACAGCTTGAGCTCACTTTATTGTCTGCTACACGTGTAGTTACCTCATCTAAGAATATGCTTACTCCAAGCTTGACTGCAACCTCACGATAACAGAGCCACCTGCCATTCCTAATCCAAAGCCACTAAGCCCACTATGTCCACTGACAGTGTCACTAGTTATGTGCATTGCCCAATATTCCCAATTGAGTGAGCCTTTTACAGCAGCAATCTGCCAGTCCACATACACCGTGGTCCTCTCTAGCACCAGAGCTTCCATGACAACCTAGCTGGGTGAGAGATAGCTGCAATCCCAGGTAAGAATCCCAGGTAAGATTCCTACCATCCTTAACAAAAGTTCAGCAGTTTTTCTTGCAAACGTTGCTCAGATTATTGTATGTCTTGATTCAATTTCCAGAACACTGAAATGATTATTTTTGTTCATTTTGTCCAGCCTTATATTTTCTTTCTTACAGAAAGGATTTGTTGACTTCCTTATTTGGTTATAGCTGAAGTCCCACCCAGGACTTATTTTTAAATGCTGTGTATAGTACACAGAAACTTAACACTCCAGTTTATTTATGTCCCATCTAGAATAATTTTTATAGTATCAAATAATATACTGTTCTTGTAGGTTTGATAAGACATGTATCTTTTGGATGAATAAAGCTCAACCAAAAAATATGGATTATTTTCTTATAAGTAATAAAAACATAATATGATCATTTTTTAAATTCATTATTTAATCATAGCTGTGTACATTAATGCAATAATGGGGTACCATACACTGGTTTTATATACCATTTGACATATTTTCATCATACTGGTTACATAGCCTTCCTGGCATTTTCTTAGTTATTATGTTGAGACATTTACACTCTACATCCAGTAAATTTCACATGTACCCTTGTAAGGTGCACCGTAGGAGTGATCCCACCAATCACCTTCCCTCCGCCCATCTTCTCCCCTCCCTCCACTGCCAGCCCTCCCCTCCCTGTCCCCCTTCCCCATATTCTTAGGTTATAATTGGATTATAGCTTTCATATGAAAGCCATGAATTAGTTTCATAGTAGGGCTGAGTACATTGGATACTTTTTCTTCCATTTGAGAGACTTTACTAAGAAGAATATGTTCCAGCTCCATCCATGTAGACATGAAAGAGGTAGTAAATTAAAGATTTAAGCCAAAACATTTGGGAGCCCAGTTCTGGGTGTATAGTAAGAACTCTGCAAATGATCCTTGATTTATAAATGTGGATTATCACATATATTTTGAGAATAAATGGGCTTATTTCCCCTCCCCCATTTGAATGATATTTCTATCCACTATGTTTCACCAAACATCTATACCAAATGTCACATAAAAGATATATTAATAATTAAGGACCATTTAAAAAAAGACTCCCCCAAAACATCTGATTATAGTTGCACTTTACTTTTTGGCAAGATCTTTTTGAAAGTCACAAAGCATTTTTTAGCTAACGTCACACAAGCATCTGAATGAGATGTTGCTAAGATTAAACAGCAATATCATTTGATTAATATGTTAAAACTGTCACGGTCATCTTCATTTACCTCAATAAAGACTGTTCATTACTTTCAATGGTTCCTTATCGCTATATGCTGAAATTATGAGATTAAAAAGAGCCAGCAAAGCAGTAGGAGATCCATAACTTCTATTCCCCTATCCCTGAAGAAAAAAAACAGCACAGCACTTCCTATGGCATGATTCAACCTGGGAATAAAAAGAGCTTTGCCGACATCAACTAAAACTTGCCACAGGAGGTGAAGTTATTAATAAAATCAATACTAAACATAAACATATTTACCTGAGATACTGTAATGAATAGGCACAGCCACCAGAAAAATGGCCCAGAATGTCTGCCCTTTAATGGCCACATCCCAGCCTCCCTTTACTTACATCAAATACAAACTATACGGCTAGTTACCCAAACCTTTATCCTAGCCTCACCTCTGCTTGAGAATTTTCTTCCTAAAGGAGAAGAAGGATGATGATATGAAAGAGGACAAAGATTGGTTCAATGATCCAGCTGTATTAATAACACTCTTAATGATAAAAGAACAAAGACTTAAGACAAGATTTGCCCTTCTTTTTCTTCAAATGCAATGCAAAATATATGGTCAAGGAACCAAATCTTGAATAAAGTAACAAAACTTGGATTGATTTTGCTGTTTCAAACCAGAAGGGAATAGACGTGGGTTAAATTTGCAAAGTACTACTCCTGTTTTCTCCATGAGCAGTTGCAGTAGTAGCCACCAACAGTTCTTACCATGTCAAAACACATTTTCAGAGCTTCTTCTCTATAATGAAACCATTTTGAAGGATCTGAATTTCTTTCTTATGGGAGATGTTATTTCATATATACTGATAACTGTTATAATACTCATTTAAGGAAGGTAGGAAGCAGATATTATAATTCCAGTAGAAGAACAGCCGAGAGTTTAAAAGACACTCTGAAGAGGTCTCAGAGTTAGTAAGAAGCAAAGTGAGAAAAATTTAAAGTTGCTGGAAGAGGCACCGAGCTGTATTTATGAAAATCAGTGGACCCTGTCCTGGGTGGCTTATCATTTTATGTAAGATACAAGTCAAAATTACAGGTAGCAAAAGGCCAGGAGAGGACTCATTGCTGTCTGCACATGTGCACATAAATGCACCTTGATTCATCAGAGCTTTTATTTTCAGTATTACTAACCCAGTAATATTTTCAGTATATCCATACGATTCTATGAAAACTACAATGCATCTTTCCCTTTGTACTATAATTTGTTTAGATAACAAAATCTGTATGTGCCTCACAAAAGTTTATCATTGTTTAATTATATCCTTGACCTAACAAATACTATCAATCTATAGTGGGGGTCTTTTTACTTTTTTCTTTTTATAGCAGCATGGAAAGATGAAAATTCTTCAAATGAGCACTATTATTTTTTCTTTCTTAAAAATAATTCTTAATTTACAAATAAACATTAGATTCATTTATTGTATACAAAATACTTTGAAATATGTATTCACTGCTCAATGGCTAAATTGAGCTCATTAACATATGCACGGCCCTATACATCATTGTGTGGTATTGACAACACAAAATCTATTCTAAGTGAGAGTGTGTCATCTTTGTCTTCCTGTGCCTCGCTTTCTACTATTTTTTCTCTACCTGAGCTTTGTCCTATTTAACTTATAATTACATTTGGAATAAATTTAAAAGTCTGAAAAATTCTTTGCATTGAGGTCTGAGGTGGAAAGCCTTACACAGATGCAGAAGCAAAAAACATAAATAGGATTATTAGTAAGTCACCCTGGGAAAGAGTAAGACTGGTCAACTTTTCTATCAAATTTACTTTCATGATACATTTGTAAATGTTCAGAAGACAATGATGACTTTAAATTTCACTGGAATACAGGTTCTAAATACTCAAAATCAGAAGATTTAGAACTAGTCATTATCATTAAGAACTTATTCAGTAGCAATCCATACTGAATACCTACTATCATTGACACGGCTGCCCTTAGGAGCTTATAGTCTACTGGAGTAGAGTCACAATCTTCATATACCACAAAAACCAAGGTAATATAGTTACAAATATCCCTTGAGTTGTTTACTAGATATGCCCAAGTCAACCGGGCAGAAAAGAAACTTAGGCAAGTTAAAAATCATTTTCTAATTACGAAGCATCCCTCATACTATAGGACTCTCAAGGGGCCTCCCTGACCCGCAGCACTGGGCCCCTGGCCCCTGGGAAGGCCCTGGAAGGGTAGGTTGAAGAGGCTCCCACACCATGCAGGAAAGGCGTAGCAGGGACAAGCACAGGACTCCAAAGTCAGAGACTAAAGAGATGGGTTCAGAAGCCTGAGCCTTTTAAAATAATTCAACTGAGTGGACACTTCAATTTATGAGTTCTTTTTTTCAAAATTCCTCTATGCAAATTTATATGATTCAGGAATCTAGAGTTGGAAGGAACTTGGCATGGGAGTTGGTAAATATCCTGAATTGGTGATGGCACCAGGACTTGACTTTTGCTCTCAGCCCAGTTCTGCTTTCACTTTGACACACTTAAGTTGGGCACATTTGGAAGTAACACTGGCATTGCTTTGGTGAGAACATGGATTATGTCTGGGTTACCTGGGGGAAAATTCTAGAAGAAGCTCTTCGACAGAGTTCCAGATATACCGGAAAAGAAAAATCTCTGGGGAAACGGAGATCTAAGACATACCTTGGGTATAAGGAGAAAAAGAGCCAAAACGCATTAAGGGTTAGAGGGTGTGCTGGGGACAGAGCATGAGAGAGGAGCCCACTCAGCAACCCTGGCACTACAGGGGCCAAGGACAGATCACCAGAGGCCACCAGCTAAGGAAGACTACGAAGAAGACAGTGTCCCATGTCATAGCCTTTGTCACCAAGAGTCAACATTACAATTCTGTGTTTTGGTGTTCCTCATTCTAAAGTGAGGATGTTAACATTTTGCCAGTGACATCTTTCAAAGATGAGATACAACTGTCTGCCCCAGGAGTCTTAACAGAGCACCAGATTCAAGAACCAGCTTGGCCACAGTCTGGAGCTATGTCTTAGGAAACATCCCCAGACACCCCCAAAGCTCAGTTTCCACATCTACCACACTCAGGGACTGGGCTCCTGACTCAAGTCTGTTCCTGCTGTATGATTTCCATATGTGAAGTGCTTCAAGTTCCCCAAGGAAAGTTTCTGTCTAAATTACAAATGGCTTTAAAAGCCTTGTCAACTCAACCTTTCTCCCTTCTGCTCTGCACCTCAGCACAAGAGAATCACTTAAAAAGCCCTGGGAGCTACAGGTAATGGGAAGAAAAGGAGAGAGAGAGTGTACGGGGCTCTTCCCAGGAAAGCCCCACCGAGCCCCTAACGCTGTACTCTCATAAGACAGGATGTGCATTAGCGTGTTTATTTCCAACACCTCTCTGAACACCAGGCCTGGCCGTTTAAATTCACAAGGCATTTGTTACCGCATTTTGTCTTATTCACAATGGCATAGGAGCCAGAGGACGCTGGCAGTTCTCTCAGTACCCCAGAACCCTGGCGGGAGGGGTGGGGGGGTGTTTGTTAGTCCACAGAACAGTTTCTTTGCGTCCCTCCCACCTCCCACTACACCCCCAGTGTCCAGTGTTTTTAACTAACACTGTTACTTCAAGAACAGAACTCCCAGATCCACACAGCGATCTGTCAGTTGTAAAGGCGTCTCCTCTTGTTTCCTCACTTCTTTGAAGCTCCTTAGAACCCAACGTTTTGGGAATCTACTTCACCAAAATGATCTTAAATTTCCTGAATCACAGCCCAGCAAGAAAAGGAGCGGTCTGGGGAGGGTAGTAAGGAGAGAGAGACAGGTAATGGATGAACTGGGGCTGAGCGAGACGGGCTAGTGACACCAGCTACCCTCCGCAGACAAAGAACGCAGGAGCGCGGGGAGACAATGCTGGGCCCCGGGGAGGCGCTGGGCTCCGGGGAGGCGCTGCAGGCCAGCAGGCCTCCTCTTCCCACGCCGGCGCTCGCTCCAGCCAGGCCAGGGTCCACGCCGCTGCTCCCGGGCCGAGAGACACACAGGCTCTCTGCTAGCTGCAGAGGATGGCTCCCGTCTTCATAAAGGGTTTCTTTTATTCTTTTGAAGGTAAGAAATAAATCCTCCCCACTGCCACACTCCTCAGATACAGCTGTACTGCCAACTACTAGAACAACAAACAGAATGACTTTGGTTTCTTTAAGAGTTTAGCATTTCTTGTGTAATAAAACACACACACAAGGAAGACAGAAGTTCCACAGAGTAGCTGAAATCTGTGCTTGTTCAAAACATTCTGCAAACAATGTTGGTCGGGAGTGTTCAGCCTGTGTGTGTGTGGGGGGGGGGGGGGGGCATGA
>CAUYPK010061158.1:0-25664 GCA_963574355.1 Loris lydekkerianus
TTGTCTCATCCTTTGGTAAATTGAAACATGTTTATCATTCTATAGATACTTTCTCTCATTTCTCTTGGGCTACTGCTTTACTGGGAGAAAGGACTCACCATGTCATTCAACATTTGTTAGAGTGCTTTAATATTATGGGTCTCCCTAAATCTATTAAAACTGATAATGCACCTTCTTATTCTACTCACAAATTAAATACCTTCCTATCTTTTTGGAATATTCACTTATCTCATGGCATTCCTTACAATTCTCAAGGACAAGCCATTATTGAGCAACCTCATAAAACATTGAAAGATATGTTAGATACACAGAGGGGGAGAGGATATCCTCCCCTTGAATAATAGTCCTAAGTACATGCTCACTAGAGCTCTTTTCACTCTCAATTTTCTGAATCTCAGCAATGACAGAAGACAGCTGCAGAACACCATTGACCATCTCTCATTCATCCACCATCCTCTTCAATACAACAACCTATTTTTTTATAGGAAACCTGACATGTCAGAGTGGAAGCCTAGTTATGTACTGCATTGGGGTCGAGGTTTTGTCCATATTATTGCAGAACATCAAGAGATCGCAACATCAACCACATCCAGTGGTTACCAGCCTGCTGGATTAAGCCTCAACACAAGCAGGACACCTTGCCAGCTCCTTAACAAATTTGTTTTCACTAACTTTTCTTGTATTCACAGGATTTTTGGAGGCTAGGTAATTTCATAATAGAGAAACCCTGGATCAATCTCCTCTGTGGGAACTCTCACTGCCTCTCCCATATCACCGTCTATCTTCAGCAAGAAGCAGCTAAGAGCAGTCAGCGTCCTATTTCCCTAAGACGCAGTTGGAGCTTCTATGCAGAGTGTGAAGATTGATACAGGATTTCATTATTTTGGGCTGAATAACAAGCCCCAGGTAAGCTTAGTATGCATCTTCTAAACCTTTGACGGGTAAGACAACAAAGACCTCGAACAGCAGGCTTAGAGGTAATGGTAAGTACTGGTATCAGCTAAGGTAAGAGAATTTTATTTAAATTTATATCTGTTTCAGTTGGGCACCTGATCTTTACTTAAAGTTATACTGCTCTTTGGAAAGGGTCTGAGTTCGGTACAGCCCTTTCCCCACCTAATGCAACTTCGGGTGGTGGCTAATACTTCCCATGGAAGCATCATAAGCCCTATGGGTCAGCCCGTAGCACATAGTTGGGTGGCGATTAGCACAAAGGGGACATGTTTTCCCCTATGCCTAGTTTGGCTAAAATAGTTTCCCTTATGCCAGGATTAGTTCCTTTGGTGTAATTCTGTGTTATGCTTATATGCCCTTTTGTTTCTTTTACTTAGCAGGAAGGAAAGCTCCTTGGAGAGGAGAACAGCTGAAAAAACCAATGACAGATTTTCTCCCTTGCCTATCCAGAAATGTCTTTAATACACTAGAGGAGGGAAATGTAGAGGACGCCAAGAGCCAGACAACTTCTCAGCAAGATGATTTGCAGCTGGGGGGTGGACCCATGGGCTATTCGTCTGCAGGTGCTCCTTGTGGAGAAAGAGCCCGAGCCCAGGGTGATCCCATGGTGATCTATAGGCATGTAATCATTATCTAATACTCCCCTAACCTGTCTTGTGCTGTGTCAACAAAAGGCTACTGCAGAGATTGCTTGGGGCTATCCTGCAAGCAAGGTTAGCCCACCTCCTGCAAGCTTGTACCTCTAATTCGCATCACGCCTAATTTCTTCCTGCTGTGGTCCTTCCAGGGCCATGGGGGCCACAGGGGCTGCGGCAGCTTTGCTTGGAAACACTTGCTTAGACTAAAAGCTCATCTTATAGCAAAGCCCCCACTGCTTAAGCAAATTGGACCACTCCATAAACATCCAAATGTTAGGTGCTAAACAATGAGGAGAATGGAGATGGTTTCATCGGGTTATAGCTATTTGTCCAAATTTGGAATGATATGAACCAATTCAGGACAGAGGACAAAATGAGAATGTAAACTACATGTTCCAAATATAATTTCCTCCAGCAAGTTACAAAACTGTTAATTGTTTTCCTCCAGCAATATATGAAGTAACACATACACAGTCAGTAGTCTGGTTTCCTTATTGTCACCTTTGGAGTAGTATCCAAGAGAGGTGGACTCAATTTTGGAACGATTTCTAAAGTGTCAAGAAAAGTCATGGAAAAATGGTGTCCTCAGGCTGACATAAAGCAGAACTTTGTAAAATCTCAAATGTACATTCTATGTCATAGATAAAACTGCACCTCGTTTTATGTATATAATGTATGTTTATCAAGCAGCTGACTTTCATGGCTATAATGGACATGTTATAAAGCGACAAATGAATGAATAATAAAAGGAAAAACTGAAAAATTACTTTCTTGGGCTCTAAAGGAGTTTTCCATGAATAAAGAAAAAATTAGGATATCTAACAAATAGAAGTGAGTTCCACGGAGAACAAAGGCAGTCACTTTGCGTGGGAATCTACCTTGAACAGCAATCCACAAATCAACTAGAAGTTAAAATGGCCTTTAGTGCTGGTGAGCATTCAAATGTCTGGCCAGCTCTAGTTCACATCATAGTGTATAGTTCTATTGGGTACAGACTGTCACACTGAGTTAGTGTCAATGAAAGAAAATAGGAGATGGATTCTCAGATATTCTCACTCAGCTGAAAAGAAAAGTAAAAGTACCGTTCAAAGAGCTTTTCTTTACTGAGCTTTTCAAATAACTGCTCAATAGGATGTACATATTGTTAAAAAGGGAAAGCTCATAGGAACACTAGTAGAACTTTTTAGCTGCCCGTATTTCTTAAAGTGAATTCAGGTGATTGCTTCTGTCCCTTCACTTCAAAAGAGTAAACAAGTGCCAAAGATAATAATAAGTAAACAAGTGTGCCCATTTACAGGGGCACTTAACTGGTGATGTGAATTTAGATAAGTGTTCTTAGGTAGCTTTCATCTCTGCATTAAGCAACTGATAATCTTCATCTGTTTTAATACACATTCATGATGGCAAGACAGCCATAGCCTGTGGCCTTCTGCAGACACTAGGTTAGAAATGGCACCCCATGCAGCCCTTCGAGTTAAAAGCAAGGGCATTCAATATGCTCTAGATAAGATATTCATAATTTTTTTTCTCTCCAGACGTGTGCCAAAGCCTAGACTTACTGTGGGAAAATGCAAATGTAAAACTTGGACTGAAATTTTCTGAAGTTCAACTTTTATATGAAGCATACATGTATAGTATCTATTAGCAGACTAAAGACATCCTCCAATTGCCAAACTCAGACATTTAATAGCATCTGGCATTTGAATCTTTTGAGTCACCTCATTTGAGATTGTCCTCTGACCAGGAACTTCATGTCAGAACATTACCCTCCTTGTCATAAAGCAGAGTCTATGCAATTATTTGGATGATTTTCTTGGTAATTGGCTTTTATACATTTGATCTTATGCTTTTATAAAAAGAAAATAGAAAATAAAAATAGAAGTATGGATGACTATTACAAGCAACATAGCTTCAAAAACTTAACAAGGACAGATAACATTAAGCTAGTCATCTGTGTCAACAAGCCCATTGTTCTGGCCATCTATTGGCCTCTATTTAGCTAACCAGGAGGCCAACTGGGAAAGTAGGCTTCAAAATCTAAGTCCTATGTGGAATATTAGAAAGGCATCTTCAAAAGTTATAGCTTAACATTTCCAGGTATAGAGATACGTATATTTTTCCTTGTTATTAATCTCAAGTAGAGAATCAATTCAATTTCTTAATTTCTTATACATTATTAATAAAGTATAGATCCATTTTTTCTCATGAGCTCAGAGATGTCCTTCTAGGTGCTGATAAGAAACTAATGCTTTGTCTACTGCTATGAGATCAGATGCCTATAATTCCTGGATGGAATGAATATAAGGTAATCATTGCAATTGCTACAGATAAATAATTGGGAAAAAATAGGTCCATCCAGATAGATATGAAGTCTTCGAGTATGAAACTACTGAATACCTATAGTGTTAGGGAAAATATCCCTTTGGCTCCAAAGAAGAAGGTAATAAAATATAGCAGAAATAGGAGACATCTAATACAATCCAGTTCTAGCTCTAATGACAAAACTACTAACTTTTGTAGACTTAAGCCAAGCATGAGTGCACTAGTTAAGAATTAATAAAATGGTGAGCACAGTGTCACAAATAAATTCTAAAAATCTGGGCTATTATCAAATTAGGGGATGCTAAGGGAGTCAATAAATATCAAAAAAATTATCTGTGTATTTAGCATCTTGGAAGTCTTCAGAAAGTAAGATATGAATACAACATTCAGTAAATCCTTGCATTCAGAGTTGTTCTACTAAAATCTCCAGCAACAACAACAACAAAAAAATTAAATTAAAAAATGCCAAGCTCTACATTCTGCCTCCTCCTCCCACCACTCATTCTTCACAACAGAAATTGAAACATGACCTCAGAAATTGGAACCAGAAGCAAACAAAAAGGAAACTAGTCATTCAGAGCAAAAACATATCAAGAGAAAGGTCTGAGTGAAATCCAGATGGCCACATGCCATGAAATACAAAACTCTTCATTTTCAGCAGAGAACAACAACAGACAGTGTTTATAACTACATGTTAACATTTGTCTGTGAATATCATCCCCATGGCACCAAAATGCATCACCTAAACAAAGGTGTAAAGGCAAGACTGCACCTTTTTTTTTCTTAAATAAAAAATCAGTGTTTGAACTCACAAAGAATTATTGTATATATTTGGTAGGCCTGATTAAAAGATACCATACCTAAAGAATGGCTTTACATATGATTAAAGCAGACGCTGTGGAAATTTTAGTATGAAATATGTCTGGTAGCCAAGGGCAGTGGGTGGCAATGGAATGCAGATATATAAGTACTGGCTCTCCTGTTATATTTACCTCAATTTAATCCCAGATTTATCATTCATTAGCTGTGTGTCCCTGAACAAGCCACTTAACTCCTCTCACTTCAATTTCTCTGTGAAAAGGGAAAGACACAACTAATTGGCATTAAATGAGATTGTAGGGAGGAAGCCAAGATGGTAGCCTAGGAGCAGCCCACCCATGCCACTTTCAACGGAAGAATGGAAAGTCATAAGTAGGTGCTCACATACAGTAGACCTTCTTGGAGACAGCATTGTAAATCATCAGAGAAGTGATAAGGGATATTCAGAGTGAAGGAGAGGAATATGGGGTGATCCATTCAGCAAGATCACAAGGCACGTTGGGGGGGGGGGGGTATCCACACATGGAAAAGTCAGAGGAAAGAATGGTGGGACACCATGCGCCACTGTAACCCAAGCTGTGAGAGGGCCTTCATCACCACTGCCATCCTCCAGACTGGTCAGAGAGCTGCTTGGACACTGCAGTGATATCATACAGGAGAGTAAGCATAGCAAGCTTCCATTCCTAGTTGCTGCTGCAACTGATGCCATTCTCATCTCTCTCTTCTACACAGGGCTCAGCTGTGCAGCTACCACCTCTTCATTATCCATGCTGGGTCAGAGAACAGGGAGTACAGATGCTCTCACATACCCCATAACTAGGAGCCAAGCACCCCTTACAAAGGATTTGAACATAGCTGATTCTGCCTATGCCACATGAGAAACCCCATGGCATCTGCCTCAATGGGACTTGCACAAAGAGAAGCCCAGCTGCCCAGCTGCCCAGCAGCCTGGCCCTGTGGTGCAACCCCCATGGCTTTTACACTGCCACCTGGCCCCATAGCTTGTGGCTCTTATGCACCACCACTGAACCTATCCCTACAGTGCATGCTCCACCACAGACCACCAAACTGTGAGCTGCCATTGATACCTGAATCAGAGTGAAGTGAATGCTCACAGCTCTGCCTGACAGTGTGTAACCCCTGCCTAGCTGGCTTTACCCAGATGCCACTATTACTGTCACAGAAAAGACAGTGTAATCTCCTGCATTACCTGCTCCATGGAGAGGGACTCACCCTGCCCTCCACTAGAACTTCCAATAGCAGCCTGGGGAATAATCCACCCCTCTGCATGAAGATCCTCCAGCACCAGCATGGACTATGGGCTAAAAGCCTGTATGTCTCTGTGCCCACCTGCCTGAGAGAGAGCAGTGCCAGTTTCTTTCTTTTCACAGCAATGCTGGGACCTAGACTGTACTCAAACAATAAGTCATCAAGGCTTTGGTTGTAAAAGTCCAGCCTCAGTGATACGGCAAGAGGCCAATGAGTGCAAGGCATGTCATTAGTAAGTCTTTGGAATCTTCAGGCTGTGGTTTAGCAAGAGAATGAGTTTCTGCCTCCAGGTGGTCATGGGCCTCCCCTGCTATGACCTTGTGACATATCAGTCAGTGGGAAAACAACAAACAACATGTTTTTTATTATTATTTTTAGAGTAGAAGAATGTATATTAGTTAATCAGTAGATTAGCAGGCTCTAGGGAAAGAATGATTTGTTTTTTGCTAAAAACCCCTGAAACCATTGTGTGAATATTGATTAATAGTGTGTACATGCAGAAATGGTTACTTAAGCTGGTCAGAAATAAAGAAGTTTGCTACTTGCCATATAGAGCTTGTAGTCATTCTTTGCCCTATACTATTTCAAAAAGCAGGTTCTACCAACACGTCATTGACCACCCAAATGGCCTTCACTCAACAATGGATTGTGACAATCATATAGGAAAGGGATGGTGCAAAGCAGCTACATTATAGGCTCTCAGTGCATCTGCCACATTTATGCTTGATCAGTCCTTCAGAGAGGACACAAAAGCACCATATAGGGACTGCTCCTTCTTCCCACTAAGTAGGATAGCTCCCAGAAAAGAACAGGTACACAGGAAACCTATCTGCAATGAGTTGAGAAAAGATAAGAAACCAAAACAGGTACACAGGCAACATGAAAACACAAGCTAGTTTAACATTTCCCCCAAATCACAACAGATCTATAGCAACAGATATCAACCAAAAAGTAATAGGCAAAATGTCAGACATGGAATTCAGAACATGAGTGGCAAATAAGATGAATGGAATTAAAAAGAAAGGTGAAAACCAACACAAAGATGCTAAAATATATATGTATATATCAGGACCAACACAAAGAAATATATATATATATATATATATATATAGAGAGAGAGAGAGAGAGAGAGAGGGAGAGAGAGAGAGAGAGAGAGATATGAATAAATAAAATGAAATAGGGAGTCATTTAGAGAAATTCAAAAAATGAAAGTAAGTTTCACAAGAGACTAAATCAAGCAGAAGAATTTTCTGAGCTTGAAAAACAAGACTTTTGAACTAACCCACTCAGTCAAATATACAGAAAAAAAGAATAAAGAAGAATGAAGTCACTCAGAGAAATATGAGACCATGTAAAGCAAATCAATATATAAATGATAGCTATTCCAAAGCAAGAAGAATAAAAAGCATGGGAAATCTAATCAAGGTAATTATTGAGAAAACTTTCTCAGGTATAGCCAGATTCATGTAGCCTGACACATGATGGTTATTGAATAGTGGGAACATTCATAGCAAATATGACATTTCCAAGACACATAGTCATTAACCTGGCCAAAGTAAAAAAAGGAGGAGAAAATCCTATGAGCTGCAAGATGAAAGCAACAACTAACTTACAAACAAACAAAAAATCTGGCTAAAACCAGAATTCTCAGCAGAGACCTTACAAGTCAGAAAGGATTAGTACCCCATTGTTTGTTTTCTTATGTTGAATAACTGTTGGCCAAGAATTTTTATCCTGTAAAACTATGTTTCATAAATAATGGATGGAGACAAACACTTTTCCACATAATCAAACATTCAGGGAAATTTGTCTCTACTACACTTTCCCTACAGAAAATGATCAAAAGTGCATTATACATGAAACAGCACAATAGATGCCCACCAGTGTAAAATGTTTGACTGTTAAAGTTCATAGTTCTTGTAATACAGCATCTCAAGAAAAGAAAACAACACAATAAGTTATCATCCAACATGAGGAACAGAAGAGTATGCCATATATCAATCCTAGTTCTGATTGTAAATGATCTTAATGCCCTACTTAAAAGATATAGACTGGTTTGTATCCCCATGACGGGTAAGACTGAAACTGCAAGGGTAGGCAACCTAAGACAGGGGTTATGTTTTTCTGCCATACAAAAAACAAAAGAGGGAATTGTTGGGCCCTGCCATGTGCCTGAGGCCTAGTGCAACTTCCCGAGCCTGACTAGAAGTAGATCCATCCAGTTACTTCTGCGTAGCAATGACTCAGCAAGGCCCAGCCTGAAACTGCCTCTACCTAGATACAGCCAATGTGGCACCATGCCATTGGCCCAACCCTGTCACGCACCTCATCCCCCGCCTTCTTTCCCCGCCCCTTCCCCACGCTCTATATAAGCGGCTGCTTGACACAATAAAGTTGAGTTCCTGCTTAAAAAAAAAAAAGAAAAGAAAAGAAATCAGAAAGGAAGAGCAAAGAGAGGGAAGGAGGGAGGGCTGTGGGGCTTTGGTGTGTGCCACACCTTTTGGGTGCTAGATATGATTGTAAGAGGGACTTTACCTAAAAAATGCAATCAGTGTAACCTGGTTTATTGTACCCTCAATGAATCCCCAACAATAAAAAATAAAGAAATGAAAAAAAAAAATAAAGCATTTTAATTCCTTTTTATGTTCACTGTTAATGCTGAGATCCATCCATATTTAGTGTCTCCATAAGCTTTCATAAGCCATCCATAAGCTTCTCCCTGGTTTTTTGTTTGTTTGTTACTTGGCTCATAAATTTTTCTTTATGTCATGGAAATGTAAGAATAGTAAATGTAAAACTAAACATTTTGGTTTAGTTCTGTAATATCAGAAATTTTTCAAAAAAATTAAAAGATGTACTGGAGCTTTATTTCTTTGTAAATAGAAAAAAAAGAACATTAATCATAGTAAATTAGGATCATCTATAATAAGTTCCTTCTAACTTTATTACTTCTGTAAAAACCCCATTTCTAAATAAGGTCATGTTTGAGGTACTGGGTATTAGGAGTTCAACACATCATTTTTGGAGGGGGGACACAATTCAGTCTGTAACTTCTATCTGCCTCCTCACCCTCAGCTAATCTCTTCTTCAGAAGTTGCAATCAGACATTGTCTTCTAATGTCCCAACAGAAAGATTTATGTACACATGTCTCAGGGGATGAGTTGACATTCTTTTCATATGGTTGGAAAACCTATACTTAAGGAACTCAAGATCTTTCATGGTGGGTGGTTAAATGTATTAAGGGAAAACAAAGAATACTAAACAAAGAAAATACCAGTGACTCTCTACATGTCTTAAATTAATTTTCCTTTTCTATTACATGGTTGTTAGAAATGTTCAGGATGTTTCTTCAAAGTTTGTATGAAATGCTTGTATATTTATAAACATAATTTATTCAGTTGCAGACAACATGTGTACACTAAGATATCTCATATCATTTCTCTTCTTACCCACTCTACTCCATCATTTTTTGTTTTCATTTTTGAACACACTGTTCAGTTTACATCTTAACTCTTCAGGCTCAGTGCCTGTGGCTGAAGTGGCTAAGGGACCAGCCACATACACCTGAACTGGTGGGTTCAATTCCACCCGGGCCCACCAAACAACAATGACTGCTGCAACCAAAGAATACCTGGGTATTGTGGCAGGCACCTGTAGTCCCAGCTACCTGGGAGGCAGAAGTAGGAGAATCGCTTGAACCCAGGAGTTGGAGGTTGCTGTGAGCTGTGATGTCAGAGCACTCTACCCAGAGCAACAGCTTGAGACTCTGTCTCAAAAAAAAAAAAAAAAAAGCCTTAACTCTTCAAGGAATCCTCCATTGTCCCTCCAATTTAAAATAACCATAGATTTATTATCAATCACATAACGTTTAAAATACTCTGTATAGTGTTTTTACTAGTTAATAATTTCAATTTGCTAATTACCTTTTCCCACTATAAAGTTGGCTCCAGGAGAATTTTACCAACCTTGTTTGTCATTGTATCTACAATGCTCATGACAAGATCTAGTACAAAGTAGACTTTACATGTGTACATGTCTGTGTATATATAGAATGACTACATGATTTTTTCCTAGGTTTGGTTTTGAAATACTAGACAGATACTAGTAACATTGATGCTTAAAATGGATCAAGTTTTGTTTTTTGTTTTTTGTTTTTTTCCTTTTTAGAGAAAGAGTCTCACTTTGTTGCCCTTAGTAGAGTACCATGGCATCACAGCTCATAGCAACCTCCAGCTCTTGGGCTTAGGCGATTCTCCTGTCTCAGCCTCCTGAGTAGCTGGGACTACAGGCACCTGCCACAACGCCTGGCTATTTTTTTGTTGCAGTTTGGCCGGGGCCAGGTTAGAACCCGCCACCCTCAGTATGTGGGTCTGGCATCCTACACACTGAGCCACAGGCACCACCCCAAGCTTTGCACAACTTTAGCTATGGAGACCTGGATAGATGTTTCTCAAACTTCTTCCCCCTCCCCCATGTATGGGGTTACATGCATTTAGTTTCTCTCACAGTTATCTTAAGCTAGTGAACCTCACAGAATATTTACCTGCCTCTGTTAGCTCCTTCCCTTCAAAGACTTGGTGTGTTGTTGAATCCTAACTTATGCTGTAAATTATTTAATAAAATAAATAACCACTCATGTTAAAACCTCTGTGTAAAATATGAATTGTAGCATTTCTTTCTTTTTTTTATTGTTGGGCATTCATTGAAAGTCAAGAAACCAGGTTACACTTATTGCAGTTGTTAGGCAAAGTCCCTCCTGCAATCGTGTCTTGCCCCCAAAAGGTGTGGCACACACCAGGGCCCTACCGCCCTCCCTCCTTCCCTCTCCCTACTCTTCTTTTCCCCACAATTGTAGGGGAAAATAGCTCAATAAAAATAGCTCAAATCAACAGCTAGACAAGGCATTTCTGTTGAAGTCAGGAATAAGACAAGTTTATTATTGGTAAAGATTACAGGGATAATGACAGGTGAAGACCCCATTCTTGGCAAGGGAAAACACCTCCAGAAAAGGGGAAAAACAGAAATTTATCAAGGTGAAATAAAAAGTTTAGCTAGCTTACTCTTAAACTAGCAGCTAAATTACTTGTCTGAGCAATAATTGTTTGCTTTTACTAGAAGCATGACCTACAAGGGATATAGCTTGCAAACCCTCCTGCTGGGTCTGTAAACACTCTGAAGAACAATGGCCATAACATATGTACCTGCAAGGCCTGGAGAGGAATATTAACCAAGCTGTCCCCTGCCCAGTCAACAGTCAAAGCAAATACCCATTGTGAGGATTTGTGTTATGGCCAAGGCAGAGATCAAGGGAACAGCTCCAGTCCTGAAATATGGGCAAGAGAGCATGTACTCTAATCACAGAGGGAAATGTCTTTGGGTAGAGATAAGAATAAAATCCTTGTTTTCCACCAATTCTTCAGAGGAGACCTGACACTGTTGCATCTGTTCCACATACTAACTAGAGGGGTCTAACCTCCCCCAATGAATCTGTGTGTGACCACAGACAGGAGGCTGGTCCTGCACAAGGCTCAGACCCTTTAACTGCAGACTTTTTTTATTCCCTTCCTCATGTTACCCTTTCAGCTAAATGAGAAAATAGCCTTCAATAAAAGCTGAGTGGAACAAACATTCAGAGCCACTTGCTGGAACCCCACAACATAGGTGGTCCCCTATGTTCTCACCTTTGAAAACTATTCTGCATGTCCTGTCTTTTTATCTCTTGCTGCTTTTAACTTTTTCTTCAATCAATAGCTGATAACCAGTAGACCAGTTCCATAGGTCTTTAAGGACCCTGCTCTTGGGGCCGGATCCAAGCAAAGATAAAACAAGAAATACTGCAAGGAAAGAATAAAAATTGTCATTATATACAATAAGGTTATCTGATTGTCTACCAAAAAAATCTGAATACCTAAGCTGAAAATAAAAACTATTAAGAAAGTTCAGTCAGTTAAAAATATAACAAAAAAAGATTAATATCTTTCCTATACACCAACAATAATCACTTAGAAATAGAAAAGAAGACACAATTTATTCCAGTAGCAAAATTTGCATAAAAACTAGGAAAAAGAATTGAATAATTTTAATGCAATTTCATGAAAATTGTAGCTTTTTTGGAGCTTGAAAAGTATGCTAAAGGTATGTGGAGAAAGAAATATTTAAGTATAGCTAGAAGATTCTGAGAAAGTAAAAGCAACACAGAGGGATTTCTAGGTGGCAGATGGCTCATGGTTGTAATCCTAGCACTCTGGGAGACCAAGGCCAGTGGATTGCCTGAGCTCAGGGGTTTGAGACCAGCTTGAGCAAGAGCAAGACCTTGTCTCTAAAAATATCTGGGCGTAGTCCCAGGTACTGGGGAGTCTGAGGCAAGAGAATTGCTTGAGCCCAAGAGTTCGAGTTGATGAAATAGAAGAACAAGAACAGAAATAAATCCAAATGTATATAAAAATTTAATATATGGCATATACGTTGGGAAATCAGTGGGACAAATATGGATTATTCAATAGATTTCAATAGATTGACTATTTAAAAATTGTACCCAACTGGGCACAGTGGCTCACACCTGTTATCTGGGAGGCTAAGGTGGGTGAATTGTTTGAGCTCAGGAGTTTGAGAACAGCCTGAGCAGGAGTGAGACCCCATCTCTACCAAAAGTTGAAAAATTAGCTGGGCATTGTGGTGCACGCCTGTAGTCCCAGTTACTTGGGATACTGAGGTAAGAAGATCACCCTTAAAATGATCATCCAGGAGTTTGAAGTTACTGGGAGCTATGACACTATGGCACTCTACCAAGGATGACAGAGTGGGACTCTGTCTCAAGAAAAAAGAAAGCCCAACAAGCAACTTTACCACCCTACCAGTAAATGGCAAATTGAGGGAAAAAAGGGATGTTTTCCTTATAATGCAATGCATTCTCATAAATCAAGTAGAAAAAAGACAAACATCTTATCTGAAAAACATTTTCTCCCATCTTTCTTTTTTAAAGAAAAATAAGTTTTAAAAAGCAAGAAATCTCATTCATATGAGAAATCAATTGATCATATGAAAAATGTTTGTCTTTCAATAATTAAATAAATGAAAATTCACACAAAATTCCATTTTAATGTTTGGATTCACACATATTAAAAAGAATAAATTTGCTGTCCTTGAGTGGGTTCAGAACTAAAGTTGTGCCCAGAAATTTAACTTCTTAAGATTTTTATCTTAGGGAAGTTATAAGAAAAATGAACAAAGATGTTTGCACAAAATTATACTGTGCTTTATAATAGTGAAAAATTCAACACAATTTAAGTGCTATGAATGAGAGATTGATTGAATAAAAGTTGGAAAGTCCATGATAAAAATACACACGAGGATCTATAGTTAGTTGTATGAACAATGGCTATATATTTTTATACCAAAATGGTAGAGTTCAATAAAATAAAATAATGTATATCTGTGCATAGAAAAACTCTGACATACACTAAAATTTCAGTAACAGTTATTTTGGGGTGGGTTGTGAGTCTTACCTTTCTATTTATTAACTTCTGCATTATATGCATCTGTTGTGAAGGAGAGCATGAGAAAAATAAGAGGAAAAAGGGGTGGGGATGGTGAAAAGGAAAAAAATTTTTTCTTGGAGTTTCACTCTTGCTTTAGAAGTTACATTTTAACAACTTACTTCCCTTTCAGTTTTCTGCTTTTCCCTTAATCAAAATGGAAAGCCACTTAAACTATATATATGTAAGCCAAAATTTCATAATTTAGGAAAAAATACAATAATTCAATCCATGATGTTAAATTATGCTTAAGGAGAAAATGGAGTTGAATGGGGTTACCAGCTGGACCAGGGTATATATATCACCTAGAATCCTCTGTCCTTTCCAAGGTTTTGCTAAAGGACAAAAGGACATGGAGTCCTTTTATTTCTTCTTCTAGATACCATAGGTCATACTTTTTTTTCCTTCTTGCAGAATAGTTTTCATTCAGTTGAACTTTAGTTTATTCTTTCACTCAAAACTATAGACTTTTTTCATTAATGAATTAATTAATTAATTCAACAAGTGTTTATTGAAGGCACATTATTTATTGTCCCAGGCACATTTCTTGATACTTGGGGACTTATCAGTTTCCAGCTTTCCTGGAATTTACTTTCTGTCTCTCCAAGAAATAGTCATATAAGCACAGCTATTGTTGAGGCCGTCTGTCATATTATTCAGTATCCCTAGGAAAGTTCCTTTAAGACTTAAGAACTAGAGAAGTAAAGAATTCATATATACTTTACACATGAACAAACAAAGGAAAGCTCATTTCTGGTTTTTGTTGTTGTTGTTGTTTGTTTCATTGCCAGGAAGCTTAATCTATTTTAGCCTAACTTGAATAACTGTCTAAGATTTGCATCTATACAATTTCAATACTAACCTTTCCCCTCTTTCAGAACTCTTTATCTTCTTATTTCATCTATATTGGCCTTGCTTTTTAAAAATTCAAATTGTTTTATGATACTCCAATCTAATGTATTTGTAAACTGCTTCAAATCTCAAATCCCTTGTGGGCTATCAACCTAAATAACAAACAGAGAGAGAGTCTCTAAAAAATATTTATCGGGGAATAGAGCGTTGCCAGGGAATATTATAGCAAACTATGTGTTTATTCAAGGAGGTAAAGGAAAACAAAGATCTTTAAAGGAAAATATGGAAATTACATAATTGTTTTGAAGTAATCATCCTTGGCTACAAAGATCAATAACAAGGGTGATGCCAATTCAAGTTTAAAAGGCAGTTGCTGGGCAGATAGATGTCCTTGCAGAAGTATTTTTTAGTGTAAGGTTGTGATGGCCTTTGTGCAACGTTGTGGTTTTTGCAGTCTTTTTAATAGCTTTTGTTATGAGGCATGCAAGCATGAAAACGTTCTTTTCATGGGCCTTCGCTGGCTCTGTTTGACATGTTTTTTGTTTGTTTTCTTTTAAACATTAGTGACTCCATTTTGATTATCACAACTTTCACAGGCACTAGGAGAATGAGATAAACAAGGAAGAAACTGACAAATCCAGAACGTAGTGCATTCTTCAAGACAGCTAACGTGGACTTTTCTAAAAGCTAATTTTTGAAAACCTAAAAAGTGGAGGGGACTGTTCAGGTTTGAGGGGAAAAACAGAAACGAATGTAGCGATTGCTAATTGGATCCTAGCTCAAAAAAAATCTGATTATGAAAAAAGATTCAGAATAACTTATGACATTTTTATTTTTGGTAAGCAATTCCGTAGTCCATATTTTGAGTTTAAAAAATTTTTTTAATTTACAAATATTAATTGTACACATTCATGGTTTACATAGTGATGTTTCCATACATACAATGTATAGTGATCAGATAAAGGTAATTAGCATTATCTATCATCCAATTGAAGTCATCTTAATAGGGCCTGGATATTAGATAATATTAGTAAATGTTAATATTCTCAGGACTTGGTAATGGCATTATGATTGCGAAAGACAAAAAATGTCTTTAATTTTTGAGACGCATACAAAGTATGTAGGGGTGTGGTGTCTTGCTTGTAACTTTGAGATGATTCAGCAAAAAACAGTATTTACAAATACTTATCTACGTAAAGCAAATACGGCAAAATGTTATGTGTCTGAGTGTTGAGTCGTATATTGGCGTATACTGCTGAATTCGGGGGATAAAACTTGGAGTTATTATTTTTGCCGCTGTTGCTATGACATCACTAGGAAGCTGGAATTACTCCCGCTCCCGAGCACCCTGAACTCTCGCGATACTACAGTCTGGTAGCGCGCGAAAGGCGGCGGGAGGGGCTGGAGAGAAAGCAACTGACTTCCGGCCAAGCCGTTGTCTGGGTGGCGCGGACGAGTCATCGCTAGGCCTCGCCGCTTCGAGCTCTCATCCCTTCCCCCCGCCACGGCGCGGGGGGTCGGCCAACCAAGTGGGGTCGGAGGCGACTGAAACCTTTCCCTTCACTTCGTTTCGGCCAGCACCCCGGCTACCCGCGCTGGGGCCCTCCAGGCCCAGACTGAGGGGCCGGGGCCTACATCGACCCGCCGCTGGGCCTCATGAGGCATAGCCTGACGAAGCTGCTGGCAGCCTCAGGCAGCGACTCCCCGACTCGCATCCAGAGCCCGGCGCCGGCCGCGACCTGTTCGCTGTCTCCGGACCTGATCCCGGCTGCGGCTGGGCAGAAGGAGACGGCGAAGGCCGGATTGCCCGGCAGCAAGCAGCCGCACGGCGACGTGGGCGAGCTGGAGACCGGGAGGGGGAGCCGCGGCGGCGTGGCCGTGCGCGCGCCCTCGCCCGAGGAGATGGAGGAGGAGGCGATCGCCAGCGTCAACGGGGAAGAGACCGAGGACCTGGACTTTTTGTCCGGGCTGGAACTTGCAGATCTGCTGGACCCCCGGCAACCGGACTGGCACCTGGAGCCCGGGCTTAGCTCTCCTGGGCCTTTTTCCTCGTCAGGGGGAGGTTCGGATAGCGGCGGGCTGTGGAGAGGGGACGACGACGACGAGGCTGCAGCTGCTGAGATGCAGCGCTTTTCTGACTTGCTGCAGAGGCTCTTAAATGGTATCGGAGGCTCTAGCAGCAGCACTGACAATGGTAGCGGAGAAAAGAGGCGGAGAAAGTCCCCGGGAGGAAACGGCGGTGGCGGCAGCGGCAACGACAACAACCAGACGGCGACAAAGAGTCCCCGGAAGGCGGCGGCGGCCGCTGCACGTCTTAATCGGCTGAAGAAGAAGGAGTACGTGATGGGGCTGGAGAGTCGAGTCCGGGGTCTGGCAGCCGAGAACCAGGAGCTGCGGGCCGAGAATCGGGAGCTGGGCAAACGCGTACAGGCGCTGCAGGAGGAGAGTCGGTACCTACGGGCAGTTTTAGCCAACGAGACGGGACTGGCTCGCTTGCTGAGCCGACTTAGCGGCGTGGGACTGCGGCTGACCACCTCGCTCTTCAGAGACTCGCCCGCCGGTGACCACGACTACGCGCTGCCGGTAGGAAAGCAGCAGCAGGACCTGCTAGAAGAGGACGACTCAGCGGGAGGAGTGTGTCTACATGTGGACAAGGATAAGGTGTCGGTGGAGTTCTGCTCGGCATGTGCCCGGAAGGCGTCGTCTTCTCTTAAAATGTAGGGTCAAGTAATCTGCTCTTTATCCGCGTTTACCCCTTTCAACTCCCTTACACCATGTAAAACACCTTAGTGGGACATCTTCACTGGACACATTTCAGAGGAGGAAAAAAGTAATATTGAATCGTTAAGTGTTTAGCTAAAAGCATGAATGTGACACAGTAACCAACTCCTAATGATAACATGTGACTATTAAATCTCTCTGACAGTTTCTTTTTTAGGTGATTTCCTTCCTGCCAGGCTCCGTTGTAGGGGTTACAGAACAGTGGTTCCCGCCTCACAACCTGGTAAGGATTCCATCTCTTCACGTAACGCTCATGCTCTGCTGCTTAGTCTACTTTAATGAGCAACATCTCAATGTGTGTGTGTGGTTTTTTTTTTTTTTTTTTTTTTTTTTTTTTTTTTTGGAAGGTGGGAGGGGAATCTAATTTGGGCCCTGTCCACCCTGGAAACAGACTTGTGCTGGTCAATAATGTTTTTAAGATGTTTCTTCTGGTTGAAATAGCTGTTAATGTGTCCCCTTATTCAGACTTGCCTGTACCTAGCTCTTCTGTCCCCAGTGTGGACATGGCCTTGGACGACATCGGTTCCAACTGTACACTGAAACCTGCTTATAGAGATACAGTTTGGAGACAGTGAAACAGGTGAAGTTGAATGGAAGTTCCGAGTTGTACAACGTGCAAATTGGAATTCCAGTTTTAGAGCAACTTTTCAGAGGTTGACAAATATTTGGGGCATGCACAAATGTCATAGTTACTTTGCTGGTGATGACATACCTTAAATATTCGAGAATGCCTACTAGTTTTCAGTAGAAGATATAGAAATACAATTTATTCAGAGTAACAGATTTTAATATCTCACCATTAGAAAAGTTGGAAGTTAACATGCATATCAGACTCCTGTGTTTTAGTTAATTGGAGGAAGAATAAGAATGGTTAATGAAATGTTCCTTTGAGGTCCAGCACAGTGATTACCCCAATCACTGAGTATGAAAAAATTGTTGAACACCTTTATTTTTGTTGTATTAAAATTTTAGGTTAAATTTGTGTATGTATGATTAGATATTGAAGGTTGTGAAATGTGAATGAAAACGTGTAAAGTGAGGCTTCACAAAGAATCTTATTCTCTGTATTTCAAAGGTATTTATCCTATTTTAAAATAATTTTTAAAACTGAGTGGTTCTGGCCACTTCAGTGACCTGATTGACACTATTTTTCCAAAGATGGATGTATTCTTCTTTGGAAGTACTCTATTTAATCTGTTGTCCAGTTATTTAAATTGAGTTACAGTGTCCTTCCGTGTAAGAGGCATTTAGAAATTCTTTGTGAAACATCACTGTTTGATGAAGTATATACGTATTTAGCATCCTTGTTTTTCTTTGTGCTAAAGTGGATACAGCTGTTGGGGCAGAAGAGACGGGACCAGCTGCTGGCCACATTTCCTGCTTTATTTTAAAAGGTAGTATAAGAAATGAGGAAAAAGAGGTAATATCAGGGCTTCTGCTGTCTTTTATTTTTAAAATGTTCATAATTAAAAAGTATTTTCCAGCAGTCCAAAGATGTAAGTTATCTTACACATAAAATGTTTTTATTTTGTTGTTATTTGGTATGAAAATGGACCTTGTTCGTGAACAACTGTAAATGTTTTGTTGCTAGATAATACGATTTGAGACCTAAATTGGTCTTTGGTTTCCAGTGCATCACAGCATATTTTGTAAAATCATCTACTGCACTTGAGCATGAATGGGTAATAGCCAAACTCACAACTTGGAGTGATGAACCTGCTTATACCTAAGGGCAGGAGCAAGCCCCTCACAATGCAGCTGCATGGATTTTTAGTGCCTACTGAATTATATATATATTATATATATAAAAACCAAAAGTAGTTGGAAAGATTATTTGAAATGACTAATTTGTGCTATCTTTATGAAATATGTTAAATGTAGCTTTTTGAAACAGAAGCCTTGAATTGAAATTTAACTAATACTTGAACATTTTGTATATATTTCTTTGTATATAATTTTGTGCAGTACCAATGATAAAAATATGGTGTCGTAATAAAACCAGGTTTGTTGATCTTTCAGTTATGGGCTCAAAGAATTTATTCATCTCTAACATGACATTGAAAAATAATGGATGAAAATAGGAAAAATGATTGTTGTTAATGCTGACTGTGGGTCTTAAAAGGTTCTGGAAGCAGTAAGTTTGTTTTTCTAAAAATTACACCATTCCCTTGGAATATTTTCTTCCTTATGTCAGTGCTTTTCCTGCATTTGAAGTTTGGGACTGGGGAGAAAGTAATCAAAGCTTTCTGAATTGGATGCTTTGAAATTCCAAGTGTAGATTTTTAGAATGTCATTTTATAAATGGCAGTTTCTGGAATTACTTGATTAAGAACTTTTGAAAATGGAAAGCTTAGTAGGGCCTATTTTTGAAGCTGCTTTGTTAGTTCCTTATGTTTTATTGTCCTTTCTTAGTTTCCATTTCATTATTTTTTTTCTAGTTTTGGTGACTTAGTGATTTTTGTCATTTTTTACATCAACTTCATGGTCTTGTTTTTACATGGTAATTGCATGTATTTAGGACCTAACAGGGACTTTAAATAAATTTGGTCATATTTATGTGTAAGCACATTTTACTGTAAATGTTTGGGTTTCTGAATTTAAACAAATCTGTTTATTTCAGTATGTAGTAAACAAAATCTTAAAGTGTCCAATTCACTACTTGTTAATTAAAAAAGCTATGATTAATATGAAACTGTTGTCTTACTATTTTTAGAAAATTGTGTTCTGAATGATTAGTATTTGGATAAAGGAGATTTCTGGAATATAAAATGGATTGTTTTGAAATTTTCAGGTTTGGTTTTATTTATTGTAATGGTTGAAAACAGTTTAGACTTGGGGGACTCTTTATTTTTTTAATTATGCCTCTATGAGAAAGTGATACAGAATCAGACTAAAGATGTAGCTTTTTAATATTTTCTGATGGTGGCAGGAGTTCATACATTAATTGAACTAACACATCATATTGACCTATCATATGACTTATTGTTTCTGCCCTTCCTGGACCAGACTTATCTATAAAGTCCACATTTGATAAAATGTATTCACACCTCTGATTATAATCCAACAAAAAGTGTTCGACGTATTTTAAATATTTGTGCATTTTATAATCTAAATTAATCTCTCTCTCTTCTCTTTAAACAGCTTAGCAGTGTCTGCAAAAACGAATCTTTTCCTACAACCTGTTAAGTGACTGGACTGATGGTAACAAAGTAATTGTGGGAGCCATGTCGGTCAAAAATTTGGCATCTGCTGAAAAAAATCAATGCCATTTTCAAGTTCCCAAATTACTTCTATACTGATTTCACTTTCCAGAAATGGAGATATGAAAAGATTCTCTGGAATCCTTGAAAGACTTAATAGAGATACATGAGACTAAGTTAATCTTGGAACAAAATTACCCTTTTTTTCCTGTCTTTCATGGGAGTGATACTCAGTTCTTTGCATACCTTTAAAAATTTGTAACCATTGGAAAAGAGAATTATAGTATTTCATCAAGAAATATTAGAGTTTTTATATAATCAAGAGCACATTTTGTGGAATTACATTTAGAGGACTAGAATTACATAAACAGGCCATCATTGATCACAAGGGATATCATGAGTTTGTATTTTTTTCTTGAAACATGAGAACTAATTTGGAATACAGACAGACACCTTACTGAGTAGAATATAAAAGTTAATGTAAAGTCTTTAACTATAAAGAGTAGTCTTTTTAAATAGATACATTGATTTTTCTGTGTATCTTTGAAAAAGTTGGCTCTGATTAAATGTGTGGGTAGTTACTGCAAGTTAGGGTAACACCAGGATGTGTGGGTTCTGGTTTGGCTTCTTGACCTTTCTCTTGAGTACTTGACACTGTTTAATGATTTGAGTTTCTAATGAATGGTATATTAGTTTCTACTGTTTTATATTAAAATTAGTGTATATAAGGGCTTTAGTATTTTGGATGGGAGTGGCTCTTCATGGTAAATGGTTGTTTTACATCATTGAAATATTTTTCCCATTTATTACAAGTATGAAAAAAAAATTCAAAACTCTGGATTGTTTTATTTCCTTCACTTGGGCTAGACTGAGTTATTTTGTGTGATTGATTCATTTGGGAAGTGTTAGAAGAGGGAGGGGGTAGAAGGTAGGTTCAAATGGCTGGCTGATGTTAACAGTACAGCTGGTTATAATTCTACAACCAAAGGCACCAATATTTAGTGACCATCACTACTTTAATAGCTTGGGTTTTCACTGATGAATAATTTACCCTTTTACTATGTGATTACCTAGTTTGACATTTTGAAGGTGCAGTTTAAGGTCTTGTTAATTTAGTCAAATTAGCTAAATAATCCGGTGACTCTTGAAAGTTAAATATGTAGTAAGATTTTATAAATGTTTTTTTCTTCCAGGCTCACTATCAGTACGTTTTTAGACCTTCCTAAATGTTTATATTTTTACCATTTTTCTTGCCTGTATTTTCATCTGGTTAGCAAAGCCAGAAATCAAAAGTTTTTATTTATTTTTTTTTTAATTTTTTTTTTCAGAAATCAAAAATTTGAAAGGTGAAGTCTTCCTTTAGAAATGCAGTGTTTTGTTTGGCCAGCACAGTATTTTTCAATATCTGAATTTGAATACCTCAGTGTATATAGCCTCAATACTCTAAGCCCATCATCCGGTACTGTCTTAAAATACTGTCATTTTTTTGTTGACCCATAATTGTTGAAAATATTTTGCTCAATTTTCAGTGAACTAATTTAAAAATTGTAGTCACTAATTGTGTTTTGAGTATTTGTGCAGTTCTGTTAATGCTCTGATTTGAATTTTATTGGCAGCCTCTCTTCCTTTAGAATGTGCCTCCAAATTCTATCTTTCTTGTACACCCACTGAAGTCAGCTTTCTACACCACTCTGGCTCTGTATTATAGTTTAAGGTTTACGAAATATATTAATGCCGTAATATAATGTGAGCCCTCTCTCTTTTTAAAGCCAAATAACTAAACAAAGTGAATTGTGAAGAGATAGATTTAAATAGTTTATCTGCCATGACTGGACTGAAATAGTAAAAACTATTTTCTCACTGATTGAGAGCAGTGTTCTTTAGGTCTTGATTACAAATAACTAAGTGTCCTTTAATTGTAATGTAGATCGTGCAGGTTCACATGTCATATATTGTTCTCTCACCAAAAATTTTGGTAAAGTAGATTTGTAGCAACAGACTTAATGTGCTTTACTGCTTGTGCCCATTTCTACTAATAGGAAAGATGATTTAAAAAATATGTAGCAGAGGACAGATACTAGAAAGAAGTTCTTTTTGGTTACATAAATATTTACAAATTACACTATACTAGGGGAATGCTTGTGGATAGGTAAGGTAACATTTTGTACTAAATTATCAAACTTCTTAGTTATATTAGTGGGTTTTGAACCATCTAAGCTGATTACACCATTCTGTACTAAGGAGTTTAACTCAGTAATTGGGTTTCTTAGTTTTGAAGTCTGAAATTACTTTTAATTCATTTTACACTGTGATAAGTACAATTGTTTTAAATAAAACTGACAGACTGGGGTAAAATGGATAATTTGGCGTCAGAACTTTTCATCTTGGTATTTTATCTTGTAAAACTAAACAGGTTAATTTTCTTTTGCCCTTTAAATGTTGTATATGTGTATGTATGTTTTATTTTATTTCCCTAGTATAAAAGTAAAGCATGTTTGTTACAGAAAACTAGAAACTCTGGAAAGAATCAAGAAAAATTATCCATATAACTCTAACACAGAGAATATACAAAGTAAATGTTTTGGCATATTTCCTTTTAGTCTCTTCTGTGCATATGGATAGATCCTTTTGCCTCATAACTGGAATCATTTCTTAGTAAGATAACAGAGAGTACATATTATCTGCCTGTTAAAAGAACAAATCATCTTTGCTTTCTGAATGTCTTATTGATTTCACTTGAGTTTTAAATATTTGGCAGCACTGCTTTATATTTTCCTTTAAATGAAGTTGAAAGCCTGTTTTCACTGGGAAAGCTGTCTTTTCTATGTTCTTTTTTTTTTTTTTTTAAATTTTGGCAATGTTTTATTTCCTCTTAGAATGGTAGGACAAGGTAATGGTCTTATTTAGCACTTATTAATTTAAAAAATCCTAAAATATTTTTCCTTTTATGACTACCTTATTTCTCTTAACATAGTGTCCTCAAGGTTCACCCATGTTGTAGCATCTGAAAGAATTTCCTCCCTTTAAAGCTAAATAATAAGGCCGGGCTTGGTGGCTCACACTTGTAATCCCAGCACTCTGGGAGGTCGAAGTTGGTAGATAGCCTGAACTCATGAGTTTGAGACCAGCCTGAACCAGAGCAAGACCCCATCTCTAAAAATAGCTGGGCTTTATGGGGGGTGCTATAGTCCCAGCTACTTGGGAGGCTGAGGTAAGGGGATCACGTGAGCCCAAGAGTTTGAGGTTGCTATTAGCTATGATGCTATGGCACTCTACTGAAGGAAATGAAGTGAGACTCTATTTTAAAAAAAAAAAAAAGCTAGGGTGGTGCCTGTAGCTCAGTGGGTAGGGCACCGGCCCCATATACCGAAGGTGGCGGGTTCAAACCCAACCCGGCTACACTGCAACAACAAAAAAAACAGCCTTGAGTTGTGGCAGGTGCCTGTAGTCCTAGCTACTTGGGAGGCTGAGTCAAGAGAACTGCCTAAGTCCAGGAGTTGGGAGATTACTGTGAGCTGTGACACTATAGCACTCTACCGAGGACGATAAAGTGAGACTCTGTCTCTAAATTTAAAAAAAAAAAAAAAAAAAAAGCTAAATATTCCTTTGTATTCTACATTCTTTTTATGTAATTTTTTTTTTTTTTTTTTTTTAAGACAGTCTTACTGTGTCACCTTTGGTAGGTAGAGTGCAATGGCGTTACAGCTCACAGCAACCTCAAATTCTTGGGCTTAAGTGATTCTCTTGCCTCATCCTCCCAAGTAGCTGGGACAACAGGTGCCTGCCCCAAAGCCTGGCTATTTTTTTTTTGTTATTGTTGTCTTAGCAGCCCCTGGCCCAGTTCAAACCCACCAACCCTGGTGCATGTGGCTGGCACCCTAACCACTGTGCTGTGGGGGCCGAGCCTCTTTTTATGTAATTTTAAATAGTGTAAGATTACTTAACAGATCTGTTAGTATTTGGGAGGAATATTTAAGGTGCTTATGAATATGATCTAGGATGGGCACTAAGAATTTTGTTTGGTACTTACCTGTGATAACTGGCTTGCCTCGTAAAGTGTTGGTCTAGTAAGTATTAAGCCACATGAGGCTAAAATTTTTTAATCAATTAAAATTTAAAATTCATTTATTCAGTTATACAATTCAGATGCGACATGGCTAGTGGCTAACGTTGACACTACAGGTATAAAATACTGCCATCACAGGTTTTATTGGACAATGCTGATTTGGATGCTGACTCAAAAGAAAATGCAGGGGTCCTCAAACTGCAGCCCACGGGCCACATGAGGCGGTGTGATTGAACTTGTTCCCGTTTTGTTTTTTTACTTCAAAATAAGATATGTGTAGTGTGCATAGGAATTTGTTCATAGTTGTTTTTTTTTTTTAAACTATAGTCCGGCCCTCCAATGGTCTGAGGGACAATGAATCGGCCCCCTGTTGAAAAAATTTGAGGACGCCTGGAGAGTGAGGCTAGAAATTTGGGGATGGAAAACATAATAAAACACTTAGAAACTTTTAATGATCTTTCAGTAAAAAAAATTTACATGGCCTATCTTAAATGAATCTAGTAGGATGTTTCACTGAGGGTCAGAGGATAATTTGCACAGCACTAGATAGTTAAAAAAGCAACTCAGGTCTGTGCTTTTAAATCCCACGATAGATGGAAGCTTTAAAGAGTGATTAACTCTTAAAGATACAGCTTTCTAAGATATAAATAAGGTGATTTTTGAAGTAGGTATTCTGCCATAATAGCTCAAGCTGATCTAAGTGACTTTCTATCAGTAAGAATGGGATTGGGATTGATTCCTTTATGAAGGTTATATATTCTACAATAAAATATCACAGTAGCAGTATAACCGTATAGTCTAAAGTTTTATCAATACCTATAGAAATTATTCAAATTGGGAAAATGAGCTATAAGAAACATTTGCAATAGTGTATTTATTGCAATGTTTTAATTTTCATTCCTGTTTGGCTTTATGGACTCTTCAGTGACAAATGACTGTATAGTTTTTTTCCTTTTGTATTATAGTTCAGACTTCATGCTTAATGTAAAGGAATGGAGTGAGCAAGGTGGAAGAGAGAATATTGAACAAACTACTGAAGTTAGTGCTCTCCATTGGGTAGCCTTCACAGGGATTCAGGATTTGTTGCCCAGTTGTACCTCATGATAAATTACAAGCCTATGTTTATTCACAACAATTGATACAGGTTATTTTTGCCATTTTATTTTTGTATGTGTTACATTTGCTTAAAATTAGTGAATTTCTAGGCCAGGTTCAGGTAATTGAAGG